>JAQZBX010048052.1:0-20304 GCA_029593785.1 Cabassous unicinctus | reverse complement strand
CTTTGGGGGTTGTCCTGAGTGGCGAAGCAGCGACGAATGTAGGCCATTTTCCATCAGAATATACCATGCAGAACTGGGTGGGAAAGAGTGTGGTCTGTGATATGAACTGTAGTCTATGCTCGGTGGCAAGGCCCCAGGATGTGTATATCCATTGCGGGTGTAATACCACACGGATGGGGAATGGATGTGTGGGGTGTTTGTCACCTGGTGTGGAGCATTACAAGGATTATGTAGGTCAGGGCTCAGCAAATGGTAGCCTGCAGACCAAATACAACAGTCACTTGTCTTTTCAAATAAAGTTTTATTGGAACACAGCCATACTCATTCATTTACATATTGCCTGTTGGCTCCTTTCAGGCTATAATGCAGAGTTTAGAATTATGATAGTGACTATATGGTCCTCAAAGCCTAAAATACTATCTGTGTGCCTCAGTTTCCTCATCTTTAAAACAAGGATTATGACAGTATCTACCTCAAAGAGTTTTGACAATTGAACACATTACTTAGCACAGGCTCTGGTACACAATAAGAACTTATTTTAGCTAATATTATTTTTATCATATTATGATGACAATCACACACCCGAAACAACCCTACACAGGCTCAATGTGGGCTTTAAATTTCCTTCCAGCTCTTGGGTTCTGTGGTTCTCCATGGAGGAAAGAACAGAGGATGGAGACCCACAAGTGCTGGTTTAAGTCCTAGTTCCATCACGACTGAATTATGTGAAACTGAATCTACGTGGCCTCGAGGAAGACACAAAATGCGGACACTCAAGTTCTTCTCTAAATTGTAAGGACTAGACAAGGGAATTGCCAGTCTCTTTCAGGTAAAAATTTCTACACGTCCACAGGACCCAAAACAAGATCCATTTAACCACCTTTCTTATTCAAGAACACGGAGTCAGGGAACTCATATCTCAGAGTGGGAACAGTTATCGATTACACAAAAATTATACCAAAAAGTTGCATACAATTATAAAACACAATTATACAGAAGTCTCCAAGTATATAATTACACCAAAAATTATTTTTTGAATTATACAATTATACATCTATAATTAGGAAGTTATTTTGTGAATTGACACACAATGAATTTTTACTTTAGTTAGGGAGACACAGTAAGTGAGTATAAAAATATCCCTGATCAAATAAGGCAGCACCTGTCCAATGAGTCGTGCATGTAGTGAGATTCTGTCTCTCTTCCCTTGCTCACTTGCTCTCCGCTCAGACCCTCCAATCCTCTTCCTCCCCTCTCTTCCTGTCCCCCGAGAGGAGGCACCAGGTATTAGCGGGAAGGGAGGCAATGCTTAGGCTCCCATGAACAGGTGACCTCTGAGCTGCTCTTTGAATGGTTCAGAGGCAGAATCAGGAAGGGGAAGGACCACTGGGAAGTCGTAGGACATTCCTTCACTACCTGAGGGCCAGCGGAAGTAGATGTGTGAAGGCCTGTCCAGGGAAGAGCCGCAGGACATCACAGGGACTCTGGGCCTTACCCAGACAGTCCCAGATCATAAACGTGAGAGCACAATGGTTCACACTGCAAAATGAACCTAGGGGCGCAGAAGTAACAGGAGCAGAGTCGACACGGAATGCAATTAGGGAATCTCAATGAGTCAGAAAAATGCTACGACAACTTTGGGGTCTTTGAGGCTCCTGAGTGATTTTTCAGTGAGATTAACCCAAAACAGAGTTCTGTCATAGAGAAGATTTGTCTTCCTGAAGACAATTCACTCCTACACTGCCACTTTTAACAGCAGAAGTAAGAGACACTCATAAGCTTTCAAAGTACCTCAGTAATATTCTTGGTTTCATGGCTTGCCCCTTGGGTTTCTTACTTACCAAGGAGAGAAAGGGTGGAGGTGGTGTTTCCTCAATCATGTATCACACCAAGACTCCGCAGCCACAGGCACTCAAGCCCGACTCTCACAAAGCAACGCTGCAAAAAAGAAAAAAAATAGATTCTCATTAGCCCATTTAACCGAAGCTGTGGCCCTTGGTCACCCATCCTAGACCATTCAATCAACACCCTGCTCAACCAGCATAAGCTGCTTTGGAAACTTAAAGCTGGAGGCAGAGTAACCAGGGTGGCTAAGAAATCACAAACACAACAGCTCCAGTCACAATGCAAAATGCCACTGTCCTGACTTAAAGTCAAGGCCATCAATAAATTTCCTTCTTCAGGAAAGGGGAAATAAAAATCCAAATAGTGTTACCCGATTAATACAAATCTCATGAAATATCCAAAGGGACCTTTATTTCAAACCCATTTTAATTACTTCAAGAAGTTGAAAGTCAAATTCAGATTGCATAAATTTACCCATTTTTTGAAATATATGATAACTTACGTAAGGCATTTTAAAAACAGGAAAAAAAGGCAGGCGATACAGAATAAACCATATCAAAAATTGGAGTTTGTATTTTATTTACCTATCAATTTATTTGGTGCAGAATCACGAGATGTATAAGCCAAAGAAAAGCAATGCATAAAAACAACTCACTTTACTAAAACCAAGGAAAACTGTCCAACAGCCTCATTAAATTTATTATATCAAAATCCTGAAAACTTGACATTCCTATCTGATAGAAAGACACCAGGCTCTCTACAAACGTGCCTGGCAGAACTTGAAGAAACAGGAACTTTCCATTTATTGTGCATCAACGGCGACTGGCCCTGACCAGTTAAGGACGCCCATTGCTTCAAATACTGTGCTTTCGGGCTCACGCTTTTTCTGTTCTCCTGCGTCATCTATTTTCTTTCTGCCCTGCCTGTCTGTGGCTACTGACTGCTATAAATCTGAAACATCCTGATGTTGCCTGGCCTCACCCATACACTTCGGTGGCAGCTGCGAATGACGAAGAGAAGTCGGGAGAAGAACTTCCCAGAACATCCTGGCTCTTGTTCTACGCGATGATTCCCCGCGGTCTACTTCAGTTTGTAACTGAAGGCCATTCGCCTGCTTAGAATAAACTGAATTTCAGCACCTGAAACTTTAAAGAATTACACCTCTGCTGCAATGCCATTTTAGAATTTCACTTCCAAGGGGACTGATGTCATTGGGAAGCACCTCTGGTTTGTTCCTGGGAAGCAGAGGGGGCCATCCAACATTCCGACTAGCCCTTGAATGCGTCCCATTCAGCCAAGGTGCACTTACACACTCCAGCATGGCCAGTGCCTAGGAGGTCCCAGCTCAGTCTCTGAAAGTTTGTGACATCATCATTTGGAAAGGAGGAGGTGCAGATGTAAAACCTTGAAGCCAAAGGAGGGGAAGGGGAGTTCTCCCTGAGGTCAAAAGAAAACTCAGTCCAGGAAAAATTCCTACGAGCAGCCCATTTCTGGTACAGAACTCCAGTAATATCTTCTTTGGGTGTGGCAGCAAATATTTTAGTTGGGACTTCTTTAGTAAATGGTATGCTTGAATACATAAACTTCCTTTTTTGACTCTTAAAATCTGTTTTTACAGCAATCACTAAAATTCCCTTGCATTTATTGGTTTATATATTAATCAACATTTAAATGAGAACGTTGGACAGCTCTCTTGGCTGCTGCCACGTATAGCTGGCAATTTCGACAGCCATCCATATGTCAGAATTAAATGGAAATCAGGGCTGACAATCAGGTCTGGACGCTGAGTCAGCGATGGGGCCAGACAACAAGCGCTGCAGGAAAGAACATTTCTGCCGAATGCAGCCGAAGAGCAGGCCCCACACCTCACACTTCAAAGTCCAAGCCCCTTCCCTTGAAAGGCAACACCCAAGGGAAGAATGGCCAAGGCTGAGCTCCCAAAAAGCTTGGCAAAAAGCAGCTCCCTTGGGAATTGAAGTCCTACAATCCTACAAACACAAATACGACCTTAGCAACTTCGGCTGTGCCTGGGTTGACATCAACAGTGAAAAAGACATCTGACCACCGGGCACATGGCGGCTAAGCTAGCAGCCTGGTGCCCGTCCACGCGTGAGGGTCAGCCCAGTCCCAGGAAGGAGCTCAGCCCCCGAGTGGGTTGGCCCACTGATCGGCACCACCTGGCCAGCGCCAAAGAGAGCGGGCGCCGAAGTGCAGGTGCCACAGCGACGCAGCGACCGTGGCCAGGAACCCAACTCGTGTCGCAGACAATGGCTCCTGCGGGCCACTGCTACGCTGTCTAGAAAACGGAGAAGAAAATCCAAATGTAAAGAAACTGCGAAGCGGCAGAGGCTTGCCCCAGACGTAAAGCAGACATTTAACTACCCATTAAATAAGAAACTGCCTGTTTTATTAACATATAAATCCACCTATTTGACTCAATTCCATATTACCCTTATTCTTTTCCCTTTTAGCTGAGTATTAACCTTGGTACGAACAACTTCATAAATATCCACCGCAATTCTCCATTTTAACCCCGCCCCTGAAAAATCTACCGCCGTGAACGTATATGCAGAATTGTCACTGAAATACTTTCTGATTTACAAACAATCCACAGTTCCCAGGAGTATTACCCAGTAGCTGCCTTCGTGGGCTTTTAAATTCTCTCTAAATTAAAATGCATAATTAAATGTAGGTGCCAATCATAAGTTACTAAGTACCATCCACACACGGCTTTCTCCTAAGTGCAACCTCCCCTGCCCAGCCTGTTCAGAATGAGGCGGGTGTGAGTCAAACAGTTTTATGGACAGCAAAGGCCGGCTGAGTGGCAGCCTATATCCTACAGATCCTTGAGAAATAGTAAAACTCCAGGCCAGTCTTAAGAGCTCAACCTAGACATTGGAGCACAGCAAAATGACACTGGAAGAAAATGCAAACCGACAATACCAAATGGCATCATAAAGACACTTACTGGAGTGATGGAAAGAGGCTCAGGAAACCTATAAACTGCTGGACTGGGGAGCCCCACCGGCAAGAATTCTACTAATGGCCGTAGGGTTTGGTTGAGGGACACCCGGCTGTCAGTCAGTGGGTGAGTCAGTTAACCAGCATGTGCAGCGCCCACGGCAGGAAGGTGAGAAGGCAAAGGAAGGAGGGCTGATGCTCTCGGGAACTTACACGGGACACTGTGTGGTTCGTTTGCTATGCAATTTGGTCAGAGAGAGAGTTTACTTCCAGGTGGAAGAGCCGAGGAAAGCTTCCTGGGGGGAGAGGAATTTGACCTGGGCTTAGCGGGTTAGGAGATGGGCAGGATATTAAGAGGGATGCAGAAGTGTGCGTGCATGTGGCAGGTGGTGGGGGGAGCACTGCTGGTGAAGTCAATGGTAGATAAGAGAAGATCCAAGGCTCCTCGGATGGAAGCCAAGAGCCAGCGTGGCCAGAGCCACTCTGAGAGGTCGTTGGAGCTGAGTGTCCAACACCACCATTGGGGTAGGGTGAACTGGTGGGAACCCCAACTATGGCGCCACCCAGCATGAGGGTGTGCAGGTTGAATTGGGATGGGTGAAACAAAGCAACTCTGCTAAGATGGAAAATCAAGATGGCAGGGTAGAAAGAACCAACAAAGGAAAGCTGGCCCCATGCTTCGATCTGTGGTGGAATCACAGGAGAATGGCTTCCTGTTAAGGGGCAGGAAGAGGTGACATCAGGAGTGCACAGAGGAAGGGGGGCAATGACCAGGGGAGGGGGCAGAGGGACAAGTGAGCCAAGGCTGCCCACCCTCAAGGTCACTGCCAAGGCTCAAAAGAGGTACTCCAGGCAGGTAGCAGGTGGGGAAAGTCAACTACATGCAGATTGTGGGAAACTTAACACGAGAAAGAGAAGAGACTGCAGCCTGACAGAAGGTGAGTCGCTGAAGGTCAGTGGAATAGCAAGGTGAGAACGGCCTTTAGGGGGGTCAGCAGGGAAGCTCTGAGAGGACAGACAAGAAGGAGAGAAACGGGGGCAAGAAGCTGCCATGGGAGAAGGCAAGTTATGAGGAGATAACTGGAAAAGGAAGAATCGAGTTCAAGGATATTTTCACGCAGTCAATTCTTTATTATCCACAGTAGTTATGATCTATAATGTCACCACAAACACTGACTCAGCAAACACTGAGCCACTGCTTCCAGGGGAAAAACAGGCTTAGCTTCCTGCCCGTCTCTGGTCACAACATCTTTATCACCCAATTAATACATAACCTTGTTTTATGTGTACTGCTGTTCAAAGGCACCTTATTTATCACGTATTTTGATTTGTTAACATTAAACTCACAGCCGACGGCACTATAACTCACACCTGAGCGAAGCTTATGTAACACACATACTTTCTCCCTAAGACACATCGCAGCCTTCTCGCGCTTAGGTACACTAGACAGCACTTCAGCGCTACGCTCGGGGGCCATTGTAAACAGCGAACTCACCAGCAAGCAGCACAAAAATGGAAAATAAAAAAATGACATAAGGTATACTATTATAAAGACATTTGTTTCTAGTATTAAGAGCCAAAACAGTCTGCCTTATTCAACCTGAGCTGGGAACATGTGCATCAGGGAATTCAAATTTTTCACTGCCCTGCACATTTCCACAAATGCCCATGAAAGTGCAGCAAGCATTGATTTTTGGGTTATAGATAAATTTCAGTGAGTAGATGAAGTCACAAATATAACGAGGCTCGGCTGTATGCTGGACTCCCATAACTAGATGGGGAGGAAGGATGCACAAGGAGAGACACAGAGCAGAAGCTCTGGCTTTGAACCTGAAGGTCTCAGTGGCATCACTGAAAGGAACTGGCCCCAAAATTTCAATGCAGCCACAGTCCAGGATTCCAGGGTGGCTGGGTGTGCAGTTTGGGGCCTGAAAATCAACATTTGAAGCCAAGGAGCTGAAAAAGGAACAACTCCCAAAGAACATATTCTGTACTCTCAGAAATACATTATCTATTTAAAGTAGATTTTGAAATCTTTTAAATAAAAGGATGATCAATCACAGTCCACTTTTGAACAACATTAGTGGTATAGAAACATCAGTCTAGGAATCAGCATGCCCTAAAAGAGGAATGACTGATCTTGAATTTAAGACACGATCATACACAACGAGAAACGGAATTTCCTCATAGGAATTCAAATACAAAACGTGCAGGACATCACTGCTGCTAGGTCACTTTGTTGAGAATCCAGCATGGGGCGAAGAGGGCCTGAAGAAGGTGCCCTTTCCCACACTGCCCGAGCCCACTCTCCAAGCTTGATGTCACCCTGACAGTCTCTGCTATCTATGTGAAATAGGTGTCGTCCCTGGTGCAGGAAGGCACCAGCCTGACCACTCAGGATCAAGATGCCACCTGGGAGAAAGGAAGCTTCTGTGGGCTGGGGAGGCTCCCGCTTCGGTAAGAGTCTCAGCCATTCAAGAAAAGCAGGAGACGAGTTGGCTAGAGGATAGGAGAGAGAGACAAGGAAGTAGAAACGATAGAGAGGACAGCAGAACCAGGGACAGGGGAAAGGAAGGATATGGTAGGCGAGGAGGAGAGGAGGGAGAAACTGCCATAATCGGATGCCTCCGAAATGGTGCAAATTTGAACTACAGAAATAAACCAATGCGGGCAGGCTGTGCTCCTGGCAAAAGGAGGAGGGCCACCTCTTGGCCTTGTGCTAACAGAGCTCTGCACCCAGCAGCCCCCACATTCCTGAACAAAAACTCCAGCACTGAAGAAAACAATTCGATGGAGAAAAAGAAAGTGCTCCACAAAGCTTGGGGTGACGAGAAAAGCATCCGCTAGAAGGCAATGGCTGCCACAAGGCCGCTGCAAAGTGTTGCAGGGACTGACCTCCCAGACCTTCGTGCCCACCCGGCTGGGGTTGGGGGCCAGCCAATGAAACCACTTCATTTGGATCCCCCCAAATATAAGGTCACCCATTGCTTTACGTTGAAGATAAGGTCAGGTTTCAAGGGAAAATAATAGAGTTTTTCTCAAGATGGATCTGTTGATTTGCTCAATATGGCCATCTAATCTTTGGCCTTATTTGACATTATGTCTGAACAACGAGAGCAAAGTTAGAAAGCGATGCAATGCGGTGGTCCCACTCGCAGGGCTTTCTCTTTTCTAAGGGCTTCCTTGCACCGCTTGGGCTATCTGCCCTGGCCTGCAGCACGCCCCGGCCAAGCCCACGCTTGCAAACAGCCCTCTGAACGAAGCAGCATTCCCCAAAGGGAACATTGGTGCACACAGCTGTGGCTTAAGAAAGCTAGAGATCTTGCCCCAAAAATGTGTGATGCAACAAGTGTTCAGGAAAAAAAATGCATTCAAAACCAGGTTTGGGAGCTGTTGTAACTAAACAATTATATCTTATTCCAAAAAACCCAAAGAGATGCTCGACCTTACTCTTCATGCCAGCATCCACAGCCCAGCAGACACACTTTCCCGCATCCCCGTTCCATACAGTATGTATCACAGAATGAAATGCATGACACTCTAGCCATGGGGAAGTTCTCTGGCCTCAAGGAATTCACCTTTGGAATAGCTTTTCCCCAAATCAGAAATGATCTTGTTAGGAAACAGCTTATTGTGTTCACTAGAGTTAATGTTCCATACTGATCAAGGCCATTCAATGAGCTTCTTGATAATTAATTCATGTACCTTGAAAAAAGACAAGTGCCAGATTTCCCCTCACTGGATCTCTGACTATCTTAGAACCTAAGCAAGAGGCCATGGAGATCAGCCCCAGAGCGAGCCAAGGCTTGCTGGACAGTGAGTCCCCTGTGAGAAGACAGCACGACCTGATGCCGTGGTCATTTGAGGATGCAAACATCTGGTCTGGAGGCTAGCAGATGCAACTCCTATCTCCCCAGCCAGAAGAGCACGCACTGGTGAAAGCTGCATCCAAGGAGTGAGACGTACAAAGGACAGAAATGCACTTCCTACTTGTAGCCTGCACACACAGATCCTGCTGAGAACCCCTCTCCCTCAGAGAGAAGTCACCATGGAAGACGATGGCTGGAAAGATTAAACAGCTGAGAGCCACAGAAAAAGGAAGGCAGAAACGGCAGATCTCACTTCTCAAAACACTGACTAATCCCAACAACATCTGGGAAGAAAAAACCCAGTTGTTTCCCATGTAGCCTTCCTGCAGATCATCCTTTGGTGAGTATTTAAAGCTGCTAGTAATTGCCGATCCTGGAATGCATTTATTGCCTCAGTAACTGAGGAAAAAGCTGGAGTAAATGCTTCTTAGTCCATTACTCCCACATGAGACAATGAAATGTGTTCTGAGCTGCAAAGAGGCCTGGGAGCAGAGGGGAAAAATGAGAGGCACAAAAAGGATTTCCTTATTAAAGCCAACAAGTAGCCCCAAACCAAGCAACTGCTCAAAATAAGTAATTCCTAAAATTGGCTCTCTCAGGACACCAAGGTCTCTAAACAGAGAATATTTTCGTATTTCTGCCCCCATGTGCCAACTTTTCAAAGGGCAGGCTTTCTTTTCATGTAGGCAATTTTGAAGCATTTGCACAAATGGCCAATTTGCAAGGGCAACTGGCCTCTCAGCTTTCATTTTGACAGCATAGTTGATCCATCCTTTGAAGACTAAAATCTCTGTGCCCAGAAAGAGAAGGGTGTCTGAGGTCTTTCAAAAAACGTGGTCTCTCAATTCCGACCTGTTCAGAACAACACACTGAACAAGACAACCCACAAACAGGAAAATGTTTTATTTGTTAAAGCTGAAACAAAGGACATGGATTCTTACAGGAAGAGCAAAGCCTCGACTGACACCGAAACCTCCCCAGAAGGAAGTTGAACTAAGGCGGACAAAGGTCTGTTGCTTAGAATATGAAGTAGGAAGGGGGCTTTCAGTCCCTGGAAAGATGGATGACATTGTGAAATTAATGAAGAACTATTAGTGAAATGGTAACTGGTTAAATCAATCACAAAAATATTTCCTTAACAAAGCAAAGGCAGCAATTTTGTAAAAGTATCTAGCTACAAAGGATGCTCTCCCTCAAACTCAGTAAAGAGAAATGAAAAACAGTTCTCTTTTAACTCAATAAGGGAAGCGAGATTAGTGTAAATCCACACGAGCAATCTAATATGCCTATCGGGCAGTCTCATTTCTAGGTTCTCCATGACTTTATTTATCTTCTGTGTCAAAACTCCAAGGCTAATGTTTTCTACGGTATATGGTGATCTGGGCCAACCAAATTATGTTTTGACTTAGAAGACAAACTATGATGTTGTTTTCTGGCTTAAACCTAGAAAACTTTCTGAAGTCACTTCAGAATGTTCATCTCTCAGAAGAAATGAAGAAAAAAAGACTCCTAAATTCTTCTGAAATCAGTGCCAGTGACCTGGTAGGTCAAAGTTGGGTGCCAAGACTCGATGAAGGAAAATGCATGCCAGTTTTACCCTGTGGTGTGTAGGGAAGTTGCTCAGGGGTATGAGTTATTCCATCTAACCATTAGTCCCATCCTTTGTGATTCCAGGGGACTCAGCACTTTATGAAACTCCAGGTGTGCTGCATAACCCAAAATCCAATTCTGTTCTATTTGTCATCCTCTCAAGATAAATTAATGATAAAAATAAGAAATAGGCTACTACGCTACAGACCAGATGGTGTCTTTCCTTCCTACAAATATTGCTGTGTTAGAGTGTTTACACATGGGGAAGAATAAAAAGATGTCTTCCGTACTCATTTGGCATTCGGCAATGAGTCATGTCATCCATTTCAGCGCAGAGTCTCAAATGAGGAAAGGGCACAGCTTCACTAAAGCACAAAAACAGCCATGTCAGCTGGCTCGGATTAGTCAGGATGCCGCCTCTGCCCGCTCTGGAGCCTTCATCACAGAGACTGACTGATCGCAGTGGACACCCTGAGAGGAACAGGGTGGCGTGAGCGTCCTGAGACAAACCCGCCGGGGAAGCGGATGCTCCTTTGTGCTAATCAAGATGCTGCTTGCATTTGCTTTGCTACACCCACTCGTAAAAATACAAGCCGGGAGCTTGATTCAATGGCGCCTCTTTACCTTTGTCCATTTCTCCATCCTTGCTTGAGTTAGGCTGTGCACCTAAAATATAAAACCTGGGAGAGCAACGATGAATAATCATCTTAGGAAATAACTGAGCTTACTTCTTATTAAGGAAGCCACAGTTAATCCGTAACTGTCAGGTTCAATAAAAGCTCACTCCATTGAACTAAGTGGGAAACAAGACCAGTTGGAAATGCAGGCCGTGTTTTACAAAATGGCGTTTCATTATTTCCCACTGCCAAGCTCTGCTAACAAATGTGACACCCCGAGTGAAGTGCTTGGGAAGGTGCCTGACGCCACAAGGATTAGCTCCCGCCCCTCTTCCTGGCCCACTGCTGGGGGGGGGGGTGGCTTCTGTTTTCTCATTAGCTGTTGAGAAGATAACTGCCCTCCCTAGCCAAGGAACAGTATAAATCTGACCACTGGTGTTGGTTTGGTCTTTGCCTTCTAATTTCATAAGCCTCTGAAAGAGTGGTGGGTATGAAATCTATTTAGGAAGCTAAATCCAGAACTTGACATTCCTTGCCTTTAGATGATATCATATGGGCTTGGCCTCCATTCTCGAGCCACTCCTCTCAGTA
Organism: Cabassous unicinctus; assembly: GCA_029593785.1. Taxonomy (NCBI): domain Eukaryota; kingdom Metazoa; phylum Chordata; class Mammalia; order Cingulata; family Chlamyphoridae; genus Cabassous; species Cabassous unicinctus. The sequence continues at coordinate 8,831 of JAQZBX010048052.1, read as the reverse complement.
GCCATACCTGCTGGCGCTCTGAAATCTGCAGGGGACCCCGGTGTCCCAGGGGTTGCCGCTCCTCTGGGACCCAGGACATCCCTGGACCGAGTGCTACTGTGTATTTGCCTCCGCCTGTGAAGGGCAGACAACACGTCCTACTCCACCTCGCATCCCAATACCACGCCTCGGTAAACGAGCATATTCAAGAAGGCCGTTGACAAGGATGCCTCAGGGGTGTATACAGATGTGAACAGCCCACGTCAAGGACAGACCCCTAAGTTAGATTCTAGAGATATTCTTCCAAATTGCATGACAGCATCCAGCCCTAACTCTGACATTCTGACATATATTAAAATCACCCAGAAAAACAGAGAAGCCTAACCCTGAAGGGAACCTGTAGGGATGTGGCTTGGCTTTTGTCTCTCCACCCCCGACCCCCCCCAAAAAATATGCTGAAGTCCTACTTTCCAGTACCTTACTGGGCATGTGAAGTTATTTGGAAATAGAGCCATTGCTGATGGAATCGGGCAAGTTAAAACAAGGTCAGACCAGAGCAGAGTTAGCCATTAATCCAATGGGACTGGTTTCCTTATAAGACAAGGAAATTTGAACAAAGACAGACAGAAGGGAGAATGCCATGTGACGACTGAGGCAGAGAACACCATGCATTGACAATGTGCTCTGCCTCAGGTCTCCCCGCCAAAGCCAGGAGAGGCGCATGGGGCAGATTCTTCTCTACAGGGTTTGGAGGAAGCCCGGCCCTGCCCACACTGATTCTGCACTTCAGAACCGTGAGCATACCGACCCCCAGCTTGTGGTTCTTTGTTACAGTGGCAATAGGACACTAAAACCTAGAGCCTGTCCTCTTCTCATCCAAATTGAGGATGGCTGGGCCCAGAGCCGGTGCCCAGTTGGGATGGCCACTGGGCACGGACCACTTAGTTACAAGTAGAAGAAACTGCACCTTCCCGGTGCCAGGGCCTCTAGGCTGGATCCCATGTTCCCTCAAAATAAAATTCTCTTTTCACCTCTCTTTAAAAGGCTTTCAAGCTTCAGAGGAAGCTTCCGTTTCAGGCACCTTTCAAAATGCCACTGGCTTGTATGTCCTGTCCTTGCCCATCGCCTAAGCGCTCTGGTAAATGCCGCACTGATGGCAGACACCCTGTGCGAACATACATCGCCTTTCCTCTGGTCTACGGAGTTGACAGGCAAACACAGGGATCCTTCTGGAGCCTCCCTGAGGGAAGCTGCCTCCACTCCTCTTGAGAGCCACTCTATGTCCTCAGGGATGTCGCCAAGGAGGGAGGGCTGCTCGTGTGACCAGTGTCCAGCAAGGAGGGCGGGGCCGACAGTGACCAGGAAGAAAAAGCTTTCCCTAAGTCCTAGAAATACGCCCTCTGTAAAGCTTGTGCTTATGCCAATAATTCCCTTAGTAAACCCCCTTTTCATAGAGAGCAGGCCAGTTGCTAAGTCAAAATGATTCCAAGTTCTGATTTAATGATGTTCAGTCGAACTGGAGTGTTTCCAGAGCTAGCAGTTCAGCAGGCATTTATTAACGCAAAACCCAGTGCCGCTTCCTGGGCTCCCACTGTCTCTCCATAAACAGGATTTCAGGCACCGCCTCATACCCAGCGCCTGAAAGCATTCCACCCCTGGCTGGCAGCCTCCCCTTCTCCTCATTTTACAACAGAGAAAAGTTGCAAAGTTCTCCCTTCTCACCACCCAGTGTTCTATTTGACACACGGCTTTAGAATAATGAGTATATGCTGTGGCCAAAAGAAAAATAAAATGATGACGTTATTTACCGAGCGAAAAATTAAAGAGCCTTTTAGGTTGCTTCAGCACAAGACAATCTGTCCTCACTACTTGAGTGCCATGCGCCTCATCACTGAATCCAGAGATTTAAAGAAAGGTTTATAGGACTGGTGGAGAGGATGAAGCAGAGTCACATAACAACAATACAAAGGCCTGCCCTTGCTTTGGGAATTTCCCAAACTCTATAGACTCAAGTGTTAAACTCTTGTCACTCAGTCTTCTCACGCATGTCCCTTGTTTCCTGGACCACCAGTATCCAACAACTCAGCAGAGAGAGCCAGGACAAAATCTGTCTATCTCTGCCCAGACACCCCCCATCAGAAAAACCATCTTCTCACTCATGGACTGTCCTGGAAATGCGGCAATTACTGAAAACACCAGGGAAATTAAACAGTACACAAAACCCCACAGTCACATGGAAAGCTGACAGCACTGTGGGGGGAGGTGATAAGATCCAAACTTACACTTGGAACAAGATGTCCTGCTTGCGGCTCACTTATCCACGTGCTCCGGATTGTTCTGGGAAGAAGGGATGTGGCTATACCTCATAAATGACGATGTCTCAAGTCATGCCCCATTTCTAAACATTGTACAGCAGCTCTAAGTCAGAAAAGTGGCATGGAATCTTGGTGACAGCTGTTTATTTCAAAGACCTGAAGGTAAACCACCAAAGGATAGTTATAGAATGAGATGGTGTTTATCATCATTTCTTGAGAGCGATCAACTCCACCCGCAGTTTGGTGGTCTCCTGTTGTCATATGCTGAGGTACACAGGGGTCTTCCCCGGAGCCAAAATAGATGCAAATTCATCATAACCAATCATGAGGTGAGAAGGTGGCGGATCAGAAACGGCCCTGCTTTCAGGACCTCTCTGCTGTGAAACAGAGGCGAAGCACCGTCCTCGACATCTTCCCTCACTCTACCAAGGGTGGCCCACGGTAACTCTCCCCAGCAAGAGGGGCTCATCTATACAGTGGGAAGACGGCATTTCTATCTGGATCACCCCATAGAAGGCAAAGAGAATGAAAACAGAATCATAATACATGGCGGCTCTTAGCCCTGCACCTAATCCATCTGGCATCCCAGGAGAAACTCTGTCAAGGGAAGCAGACTCTTCCCTGGCCCCCTTCCTTCAGTCTCCCGCACCAGCTTTTCCCCCATTTGTCTGCCCTACTCCGTCTCCTCACACGGTGACAGACCTTAACAAAAAGGAAGGGCAGAGAAGTTAGGACGGCATAAGCTTTGTTCCCTCAAGGATGTCTGCTCTGGAAACTGTCACTACTCAATAGATGTCTTCATTCTGGCTGAAGTCACCAGAGGGAGCCCCCTTCTCAGTTCCAATTTATTCTGACAGACACCTGGCTGTCAAGGAGAGGCATGCTTCCCAGAACAAAGACGCTGCCCAGGAACTCCAAAACTGTCCTGGTCTTGTCAGCAGCGTGGGAAGAACCTGCAGTCGAATAGCAGCTGGCATTCCAGGGCACCTGGCAATGCACTCTTCCACTCCAGATGAAGCCAACCCTGCCCCTACCTGCTCCCACATAGGCATAGAGCAGGCTGGCTCTGTGGGTTTAGAAGGAAGTACCACAATTGTGTTAAAATGAAATACAAGGTGGGCTCCCCAAAAGGCCACATCCTTTAACCCAGATCAAACAAAACCTTCTTAGCTTCTGGCCACACTCCCTACATAAAATTTAAAAAGAGGAGCTAAAGGTGCCATGTTAAATCATAAAATAAGACGAATTCAAGTCTCCTCATTCTTCTTTTTATTCAAGGTGGTATTAATCGCAAGGTTGGAAATATTTGTATTTATCCAAAATAGCTGTTCTACTCCAGGTCATTGCACAGGTCTCAAAGTTGAGACACAATGGATGCTGCTAGAAGCTCAGGCAGGAAAGCTCATTCTTCAGGCAATCACAGGGAATCTAATTCATCACGCCTGGAAAACAGAATGCCCTGAAGCATCAGAGGCTGTAAAGTCTATCAAACAACTCAACTGCCTATCCAACGTGACGGTTAGGTTCATGTGTCCACTTGGCTAGGTCATGGTGTTGAATTGTTTGGCCAAGCACCAGCCTCACTGTTACTATTCGGGCATTTTGTAAATGGATTTCCATCTATAAGCAGTTTGAGCTCATCTACAGCTGATTGCATCTACACTCTAAAGGAGACTGCTCTCAGAAATTTGGGGAGTCTCCTCATCCAAATAGTTAGAGCTCTTAAAAGCCAGAACTGAGGATTTCAGGAATCCAAAAGAAGAATTTCTGCCTCTACTTCAGCCAGCTTCCCCTCGAGAATACAGACCTAATAGACTTCAGAATCACCTTTAACAGAGTTTCCAGCTTGCAGCGTGCCCTACAGAATTCTGACTTGCCAGCCTCCCTGGTCGCATGAGCCAATTCCTGTAATACCTGCAATATCTCTCTCCTCTCTTAGATAGATAGATAGACAGATAGATAGATAGATAGATACAGACAGACAGACAGACAGACACAGCTAGATAGGATAGATAGCTATAGTTCTCTGGAAAACCCTGATGAATATACCCAACATGATTTTTCTTCCACCAATTATGTCCAATCACCAAGAACACTGAGACAGACATAAAATCTTGCTGTGTTACCGTGAGTCCAAGCATCTATTTGACACCTACTGAATTCAGGTTTCTAAAGGAGTCAGATAACTCTAGACATTATTTCTTTCACATGGTAACTGACATTCACGAAAGAAAAAGAAAATGAATACTGATGGACAGGAACAACACATATTCTACCCTCGTAGTTTTCCCAGCTCTATATAGGAATGCCAAAAGGCAAACGTGACAGTGGACTGCAGGTTTGTTCGAATGCAGAACAGACAACACCAAAGGGACAGCTCGACAGAGGAAGATGAGGGGTCAGTCCAGAGAAACGCAGAAGACACACACGACCTGCTCATTCCAGAAGAGCAGAGGGGACCCATAACTCACCTGGCTGAGGGCAAGCTTCAGGGACCCCCAGTGCCTGACTACCTGGCATAGCCACGATGGACAGAGGCCCTTCTGAAGCCACCTAGAGCAAGGCTTTACCCCATTGGAAAGAGAGATCTAAACAATGAACTGGCGTCGGGGAGGGAAGGTAGGGCCAAGGTCACATGTGGGGCGGAGCCTCTGACCTTGACACCCAGAGATGGTTATTGTGTAAAGTGGACCCAATCCTTGCTCTCTAGATTTAAGGGGTGGTTTCAGTCTGGAGAGTTGATTGTATCTCCTGACACTTGTGACAACATAATCCTGAAGGCCGAGGCTATTAACTTGAACTTCCAAATACCAACACAAGTCATACTGGGCGCCCCTGACATATCCTTATCTGTCGTGTGCCGAGCAGGGAAACACTTTCTTACTACACAGTGGACGACAGAGAACAAGTTAAACTGGTGCAGAACAGTGCACACTATTATCTTCAGTTTGGGAAAGTTTCATCTAATGTAATTGGATCACTTTTGGTACACTGGGCTCTGTAACATTAAAATAAAACAAGCAAAGCTATTCGTAAGCATCACGGGAAAAAAAGGTCCAAACCCGAAGCTTGTTTCCTGATGACCTTAACTTCTTCTCTCCCAACTTCTCCCCTCTTATTACAGCCCTAAAGACTGTACTACCTCTGGCATGGAAATGACTTCCGTTAAAACTATTTTCCCCCTTTTTGAAGGAAGGAAGAGAGGGAGGGAAGAAGGAAGTCTTTCCCCACCTCTACCTCTACAATAGAAAGTGAGGAAAAATAAAAAGAATGGATATGTGCCCCAAGATTTTAAAAATGCACTAATAAAGTAATTAATCCACATTTTATTTTCCAAAGTCAAGAATGGACGAGTAACTTCTCTCATGATCACAAAAGTCTAAGTTGGTAGGCTCCCCAAATGCACTCCTAAAGCAAATCATAAGACTTCGTAAGAGCAGTATGCCCCACTCAAGAGGAATGCATGGGAGGCACAGAACATTCACTGCACTGGGGTGGGGTCCCTGTGGACATCTGGCCACCCATCCCCTGAAGCTTGGTCACTGCAAACCTACCAAGCCTCTAGCAGAGTCCCCTGGTTAGTTAGCATATTGCCAGGTTTATTTCTAAAGAAAAGAAATCAAGACCAGCAGACAGCGCACTGATAGGGATGGGCCAGACAGGTAAAAGGTTTCCAACCAGGATCAAGCAATCCTGTAATGAAAAATTGTGAGAATTAAAAATGAAAAAGACTACTCCATCTGTTTCTTCAGCCAAATCTAGGTTTAAAAACCCTCCTCATTCCTCAATACTAGATGCTGAAACAAGGCTGTGTATGTAAGGTCACCAAGAGCTTTACCGGATCTGGGGCAGCATGAAAGGAAGGCTTAAGCGCCACTAAGGCTCTGAACTGAAAAGCAGAGAGATGGTTGTATTTGACTAAAACTTCCAGAAGACGCTTCTGGGAAGGGAGAGTGGGTCAGCAGGAGACACATTATCTTGAGAGCCGCAAAGGCGCAAAGCATGGAGAGGAGAGGGCTCTCAAAACAGTTGAGGACTACCCAGAGGAGGTGCCTGAAAAGAATGAGGTCTCTGTCTGCCAATTCCAGCAGGAGCCAGCTCTTTGTTTCCCAGAAGCCTGCAGCTAAAGGACTCGGACTGGGGCATAAATTCTAATTAAAGTAAATCTTTCTGTGTTCCCTGCAGAATTTCCACTCACCGGCTTCCTCTTTCAGCAGGGCTAGAGAGCTCCTGGCTCCCCAGCTCTACACAGAGCCACTCTGTCCCCCGCCCAGTCAGGGAGGAAAGTATGTGTCAGGGTCACACGCTGCCGTCCTGGAAAGTTTAATCTGTCACCAGCAACTTGCTGCGAATAATTGCTTCGGTAAAATCAAGCGTCAAGCTCTGGGTGCAGGTGAAAATCAGGGCTTGGATGGGGACAGAGGAGAAGAACAGGCGATTGGAAGCAGACAACAAGACGTAACAAAACGTGAACATTAAACGCCTCTACCTTGCAGGAGAAAGCGATGAGGGAAGAGGAGAAGAAAAGAGGGATATTTTTTGTGCGCAGCAGAGGACAATGAAGGGCACGTGTGACTTGGGGAGCTAATGGAAGGCAGATGGGAACACGCTCTTGGCCTCGGTCATTTTATCCCAGGCCAGACCAGACTCCAAACCGCACGAGAGCTGGGGGAGAAGAGGTGGGTCTAAGTGGACCCAGCTGCAAAAACAACAGCATAAGGCTGGACCCACGAAAGCTTTTAAAAATATACGCTGTGATTCAAAGGCAGGCGGGAACAGCCAGCCACTGGGGGGTGGGGCAGGGGGGCTTCAAGAAGATCTGGATCTCAACACACATCATTTTTTAAGACCATTTGGAAATCGCCATTCAAGGAGATGTTGAAATGACAACCCAGAGGCCTTCCTTACCTAAAGAGGGCAGGATCAAACAGAGAGCTTCAAAAGTACCCTCCCCTGCTCTGTTCTACAGAGGAACTGAACTCGTCTTTTATCTTCCCAGGACAACTTCTTTCATCATGAGTGTGCCTCAAATTCCCCAGAGCAAGCTTCCTGGACGTCTAAGACTGTTAGCCCCAGATCTTCCAGATTGATCCTCACAAATTAGCCCAAATATGTACCTATTTCAGAACTTTTGAGAAATAATTGGTCTCACTGTTTGTGCTAAAAATCTACTCCTTCTAGTTTCAACTCCTGAATCTACAAATCGTGGCCCAGCCCTTCCCAAATGGCTGAGCACAAGTAAATTCGAGTGTTCCCCTATTCTTTAATAAGACTTCTCAACAGGCCCCAAGGGTGAGTCGAAACATGTCTCCCCACAAAAGGCATCTTCTTAATCTTAATCCACATTCCTGTGGGTCTGAGTCCCTCTGTTAACACGATCCTTTGAAGAGATCATTAGTTGAGAGAGAGAGAGAGAGAGAGAGAGAGAGAAACGAAGAGAGAAAGCATCGCAGGCAGCCAGCACCAAAACGGTACAGACCCCAGAGAAAAGTAAGGCCTGTCGAGAGCTTGCTTTGGATCTTCTGGCCTCCAAACCCTTGAGCCCATAAATTCCTGCTGCTTAAGCCACAGTGTGTGGTATTTGTGACAGCGGCCGGACAAACTAGGACAGCACCCCAGGGGAGTGGAGAAGGCACCATCACCCAAGTTCAGAACTCCCCAGCCTTTCTGCTACCTGGGGAGTCCTAACAGATTATTTAGCTCTTCTGAGTTGCTTCTTCTGTAAAAATAGAGATAATGAGAGTAACCACTATGCAGGAAATTATAAGTCTTCAAAAATAATGCTTGCTAACTTCCTGGCTCAGACTTGGTGCTCAGGAAACCTTCAATATCCTGCTCTTGACAGCAGATGCAATTGCTCCTTCCACCGAAATGGGGAGGGGCTAGAGTTTGGGAGTCAATCTTTGCCTTTCTGGGCCGCCTAGCTTAACCCTATAAAATGAGGTTTGTAGGTGAGATTATTTTCCTTGATGCCCCTCTCAAGTCTAGAAAATCCAGTAGTCTGGGATTTCGGTTTCTTCTGCTATAACTTTGATTGTCTACAAAACTGATCCAAGTGCAAAAGCCCATTCTTGCCTTTCATGGACATTTGTTTCTCCCAGCAACTTTTCATTAAAAAGCTGGAAACCATGAATTGGATGCCCTTTGCATCATATGAGGACGGCATGTTCTAAAGGGTCACAGGACAAGTTTTTTATCTGAGGAAGAGAAACAAGAAAACGTACTCCCTAAGAACAAGCAATTCTCCTTTGACTTTCAAGAATAGGGCAGAGCAGTTATAAATTACTATTGTAAATGCCCAAAGAGCTGATAACAGAATGGTTCCATTTTTTTTCTAGTGATAGTTTTTTTTGTGTGTTTTTTTGTTTTTTTAAGATTTATTTCTTTACTTGGTCCATTTTAAACCCCCCCTTCCCCATTTTGCTGTTTTTTTGTGTCCATTCGCTGGGCAATTCTCTGTGTCTGTTTCATCTCTTCTCATCCTCCTCCTCCAGTCTTCACCAGGATTCGATCCTGGAGACCTCCGATGTAGGAGAG
>JAQZBX010048051.1:0-20310 GCA_029593785.1 Cabassous unicinctus | reverse complement strand
GCGAGATAAATCTTTGTCCTTTGTATACACCTGGTTGCAGATACTGAACCATAGGTTTGCATTGACATATAAGAAACTATTGGAGCTCTTATAAGAAACTGTTGGAGCTCTTATAAGTATATATATAATCTAAACACACTGGCAAAGATTTATTGATCTTCTCTGTATTGCACCACACTGAGAGTAAAACAGTGTCTTCCTTTCCAGGTTGTTATGGTTAAAATTTAGATGTGGTTGGTGATGGCTTAAATATGGCTGATAAAAGAACTTTTTGAGGAAGAGAGCTTATTGCCTTCAGGGAGCTTAAAATACTATGAATCTTGCAATTTGATATAAATATTTTCATTTCCAGTTTTGCTCCAGTGATGATATTCAGACTCTAAAACTTAGAGGTATCTGATCAATTCTGTTTCTTCAAAAAGCTTCTGTTGAGGATTACCCTTGTAATAAATTAGAAAATAAACTTTAAAAATTTGCCTGGGTTGAAATTAAACAAGTAGCTCTTAAATTTGAATTTGATTAAGTTTTTTTAAACAAATTTTATTGATACATATTAATAAGGCATACCATTCATCCAAAGTGTACAATCAATGGTATTTAGTATAATCACATAGTTGTGCATTCATCACCTCAGTTATCATTAGAACCTTTTTGTTATTTCACTGATAATCATAATAAAAAACAAAAATCAAACTAACAAGAAAATTCTTCACCCTTCAATGTCTCTGTGCTTTCCCTGCGTACATAGCTGCTATTTCTGGCTATTCTTGCACAATTCTGTATTTATTAAGCAGTTTTATTAAGATATATTCATATACCATATGATCTATCCAAAGTGTATAATCAATGGCTTTTAGTATAATCACAGTGTTGTGCATTCAACACCACAAAAATTTTAGAACAATTTCATTACTCCAAAAAGAAAAACTCCCCATCCCTTAGCAGTCCTTAACTCTATAAATAGAGAAATTTATAGTCATTAAAGAGTAGCATTTTGATCAAATAGAATAGCTAAGTTTGGATTTGTTAAAATAGCCCCACTTGGCTGCTTTCAATAATGTTTTTATTTATGGTTAAGAAATTAATTGGCTTTATGCATGTTAATTCTTGCACAGATCTGTAGTTTGTTTAATCCTTTCTTCCAGTGAGTCAGCTTTTTTCCTTGTTAGCCTATAGAGCAGAAACTGATCTGTGAATTTAAGTTAATCATATAATTGAATGACATTTATGTCAACTCTTCAAAAGAGCACTGGTTGTGATCTGTTGTACTTGGTAAGTAGTAGTATACTAAAACAAACAAACTGGGAGCATGAAAATACTGTTTTTGCATTTATAATCATCAGAATGCAATATTTAAATTATTTTATTTCTTTTTTCCTTAAACATATTTTGAGGACATCTTCTAAATGCCTGCAGGTTAGTTATAATATAAAAGAATTTGGTCTTTTAGAAGTTCATATTTGCATTTCAAATACACAAGACATTGATCCTTCATATTAGTTTTGCCTCATCAGATATTGAGTTTAAATTTACTTTTCACAAAAGACACATGGACCGAATCTTGAAAATATGCCTTGGTAAATTTTTCCTCTGTATCTAGAATAGCCATTCATGACAATATAAGGATGTGGCAAATGAGCCGTGAGGAACATAAGATCATTTATCCCATTGAGAAAACACTCATAAAACTTTCTGCTTGCTTTAGTTTCCTAGCTGCTAGGATAAATACCATACAATGGGTTGGCTTAATAACAGGAATTTATTGGCTCACAGATTGGCTCACCGTTTCAGAGTCTGGAAGACTTGCTTTCTTCCAGGACTGGTATCTTCTGGCTGGCCAGCAATCTTTGAAGTTCATTGGCTTTTCTATCACATGGCAATCAGTGCACATGGTGATATTTTCTCCTTTTCACTGACTTCTAGCTTCTAGCCACTCCCCATGACTTCTCTACCCATCTGACTTTCACTCTGTTTATAAAGGACTCCAGTAAACCAGATTAAAGTGCAACCTCATTCAGTTGTGCCACACTTCAATTGAAGTAACATCTTGAAGAGATCTTATTTACAATGGTCCACACCCACCAGAAAGCAGACCAAGACCACGAACCTGTCCAACTAGGTTACACAGTTCAATCCACCATACCGCTTCTCTTTTTCTCCAAAAAAATGTCAATAACTGATTTCATAAAAACCATTGGAAAATTCTCATATTTAAAATTGCATTATAAAATAGTGCTCTACTCATCAAAAGCACATATATGGTTTGGTAATTGAACTAATGATTTTCTTTTTCTATGAGACTCAGAATTCTAGAAACTGAGTTTTAATGACAGTAGTTTTCTTATTTTAGAACCTACTTTAAAAAGAAAAATATTTATCTTATGTTAAAATATAAAATCAACGTACTTCATAATACTATTTGCTCATTTGCATAAAGGAGTTGTGGAAAAATAGGATGATTTAATCTTTTAGTCAAAGGAATATATCTATAAAATAGTATGTGAATCAAGTCTTATCTTACCTCTCTCCATTGTTAAAGTGTTTTGTTCTCTGCCTAATTGAATTTACAGATAGTATTTCATGATCTTGGTCATTATGTTTATTCATTGGCTCCTTTCATTGAAAGGGATTGAATTTCAGGCAAATAAACCCACTGCCTGCTTTAACCACTGTTTTCTTCTCTGTTCAACAGAGTAGAAAATACTCAGCTTGAAATGAGGGGAGACAGCCTAGAGTATGAAATAGAAAGAGAAGCAGTTCATAAACAAGGAAGCTAACAGAATTTGGAGCATAACAGTGAATAAATCCTAAGTGAAACGAGTTGGATTTTTTTTGTTTGTTTTTTTCTTGTCCTGGAAGCTTTAGCTTTTTAAGGGAAGACTAACACATGGATTGTGTTTCTTAATTACAATCTAGAGAGGACAAAGTTTGGCTGATATAACTAGGTTTTTCTTTTTCTTTTCTTCTTTAAAGTCTTATAGTAAATAAAGGACTACCAAGATGGCATTTTATATTTTTCTTATATATTTTCCCAAGTAATCAAAGGCTTAAAATAGAAAATAATCTGTTATAAGCAACGGTTTGAGGTTTTATTTTTCAATTGGAGATTAATACTACAGTGTATTATGGCCTATTGCTGGAAATTACAAGTAAGTACCGGTGTTAGAGTACTAAATGTTATTTTAGGGGAAAAAATAGACAAATGGTTAAGTATATTTCAGTTATTGATAATTTTATGTTTCTGAAGTAGCACTTATTGGAAATTAAGTAACTGGAAAATTATATTTAACATTTTAAAATCTTAGTTAATAGGAAAAAATTTGAGTTTACTGACATGAGACATTGATTTTATTGCAGTTTTCCAAAGGAGAGTAAAACTTAGGCTATAAAGCAGCTGCCTCTATTTGTGTTGGTATATTAATGAAAACATACCTGTATTTTTGAAAGGGTTTTTATTGATGTTGGTTTTGGATGTAGATATTTTTATGATGATGATACATTTTCAGTTTAACTGAATAGAAATTGGTATGCAAAAGTACTTTCTTAGAAGAGGGTATAAATTGAGAGTTGAGGCATTATGCAGGTGTAACAAATTAGTGAACTCACAAATGGCCATTGTGCATTCATTTCCCCTTCCCCGGAACTAAATTCATCTCCTTCAGATTTACAAAATTAAACTCATGATTTAATTTACCAAATCACAGATTTCTATTTTTTTTCTAGAATGTGGAATCTAGTCTTACTATAAGGAACGTTTGAGTCTACATCTGAAATAATGCCCCTTTCAGTACAATATGTCTGTTCTCAGTTTATGAAGTTATTTTTATAATGTGCTCCATATAAGTGTGAGTTGTATTCTTAATGAAATCCAAAACTAGAACATCCTGGCAGATAAAAAAGAGCTCTCAAATATTCTCATTAACTTAGCATTAGTTTATCTGAAATGCTTTGTGTTCACAGGAAGAACAGGCAGCAAAATTGAAAGCTGAGAAGATCAGAGTTGCCCTAGAGAAAATTAAAGAGGCACAAGTGAAAAAGGTGATACATGGGCTTTTTCCTGGTTTGGGGTTTTTATCAGTTTTACGACTTATGAAGAATTGCCTTGTTTCTATAATGTGCCTCTATGATGTGGAGAGGTAGAGGGGAATAATAATATATTTTTCATATGTAGTATTTTTTCATGGATAAAATACATTATAAAAGAAAGAACTGTCTGGTTATTTCTAAATTCTCCTAAAATAATAAAGCAAAATAGTCTTACTGTTAGACTCTTACCTGTTATTACAACTAAAAAAAAATAATGCTTTAAATTTATTTAGTAAGTTATTTGACAACCAAATCTTTAGCATACTTTCATAATAAAGTCATTTATATTTTAATTTTATTTCACTTTAATTTTTATTTAACTTTAATATATATTTAAGGGCATTAATGAGAACATTATTTGATATTGGAAGAAATCCTTTTCTGGAACTCCTATTTTTTTGTTTGTTTGCATCTAAATTTCCTTTTTTACCTATTATAGCTGGTAATTAGAGTCCACATGTCTGATGACAGTTCCAAAACAATGATGGTGGATGAGAGGCAGACAGTGAGACAAGTGCTGGATAATCTGATGGACAAATCCCACTGCGGCTACAGTTTAGACTGGTCACTGGTAGAAACTATCTCGGAGTTACAAATGGGTTAGTAATAATATTGCTTTGATTACTTTTTAATTACATAATTCCAACAGTTTTCATGGTGATAAAACACCGTAGCAGTAGCATAAAGACATTTATATAATATTTCTCTTTCATCTTTTATGTCATTGACTATAGTGTTTTAAGTAACTATTATGTAATCAAATCAAACATGTGTACTGTAAGCTCCATATATGGCACAGTGCTTTTACTATGTGGTCATTCAGTATTTGAATGAATAACAGTAGGTTGTAAATTATGTTTAGTTATGCTGTCTTATTTTTCATTCATAGATCTTTTGGGATGTAGTTTTCCTAATTGTAGTGAGTTGTGGAGACAGGATTCAAATTCAGGCAGTCTGACTGTAAAGTCAGTGTACTTAATCAGAATACTGTGGAGTAAGTAGTCTCAAGAAAGATTCATATCATAGAATGGAAGCTGGAAGGGTTCTTGCCCCAGTACTGTGGTTGAAAACCCAGTGTGATTGGCATCTATGTGGGAGAAAACAGGACAGCAACAGGGTACCTTGTGGACCTGAGACCAGAAGAACCCCAAAATGGTCCACAAGTATTCACTAAGAAGTGCAGAGGCTCAATTTGAGAACAGTGGTTAATAAAAGAGGGATTTTGCTCATTCCTATAATAAGGCCTGAAAGCAATGGAATAATTTGGCTCCTATGCACTCATAAAACTAAGCTCCCTTCCAAGACAGGGCCTCGTACTGAAAGGCTGCTGCTGGAATGGAATCACAATTGAGCAGGTTAAAGATGAAGGAAAGAGAAGGTCCAGAGTAGGTTGGAGAAAAGGAGCAGAGCCAGGAAATCACAGAAAATGGGGAGAGGCAAAATTCAAAACGTACTTGCTTTGGCATTTTTTGAAACCAACCAAAAGATTCAAGAATCCTCAGATTCAAGAAACTTGGGGAAGCGGATGTGGCTCAATCGATAGGGCTCCTGTTTACCATATGGGAGGCCCCGGGAAACGAACCCTGGTGAAGGCAAGTCAGCCCGCGCGGCATGGTGAGCTGATGCAGCAGAACGACCCAACAAAGGGAGACAAGCAGATACAGAAAAACACACAGCAAATGGACACAGCGAGCACTAGCAGCAGGGGGGGATAAATAAATAAATAAATCTTTAAAAAAAAAAAAAGAAAAAGAAACGTGGATCTCAAGCCGGAAGTATCCATACCTAGCAATGCAAAGCAGCTGTAGAAAAGATGCGTCCATTAACATTAACAAGGAATGTTAATTAAACTGATGACTGAATTCTCAGCAATAATAATAGAAGTTAGAAGACAATTATAATATTTTCAGGGTATTGAAGGAAAATTTATTAATTATAAACCTGGAACTTGTAATAAATTAATTTAAAAAACAATTTATTGAAGCACATTATTCATACATGAACATACATAAACAAAAAGTGTATGGTAAAAGTTGTGAACCTACAAAACAAATATGCATATCTTTATACCTTAAAAAACTGTCAAGAACAAGGACAAAAGAGACACTTTCAGATTAACAAAAATTGAATGTACCACCAGAACATCTGGACTAAAAGGACTAACTTTAAGAAGAAGGAACAAAGATGCCAGTTGAAGGTTTGAGTTTGGGGGTGGGGTGGGGTGATTAAGCCAGTAATAATGTTTAATATGTGAGGCTTTGAGAAAGAACTAAAATATTGGACCACAATAGCTTAATATTGGGATCATAGTTGATAAGGATAAAGCTAAGGTTATTGTATTATTTTGGTGGAAATTTAAAGAACTTGATTAACTTTGGACTTAATTTTTTTAGTGGCTACCCTAACTTCCAAACTAGTACATAAAACAAATAATTGAAAAATAAATTCAATCAAAAAAGAAGACAATAAAAGAGGGAAAAAATAGGAAAGAAAAGGAGGGAGGGAGAGAGATGGTGAAAGGGAGAAAAGAAGGGACAACTAAGAGCCCAAAATAAAGAGGTGGAAAAGATTACTATAAATGTAAATTACTCAATTAAATGACAAAGATTATTAGAAAGTATGAATAAGCAGAACGCAGCTAATTTTTGTTTACAAAAAGATACCTAAAACCTAAAGACACAAAAAGGTCAAAAGTAAAAGGAATGGGAAAAGACACTAACCAAAGAAAGCTGATATGACTATATTAATATCAGATAAAATAAACTTTAGGCAAATGCATTATTAGAGATAAAGAGGACCACATTCTCATGATTAAAAAATCCAATTCACCAGGAAGATAGAATCATTCTAAACCTTAGCTAATAATAGCATTAAAATATATAAAGCAAAATTGGCAGAACTACCAGGAGAAATTCACAATTCTCAATGACCACTATATAAAGCAGACAGAAAGGATATAGAAGATTTAGAGAATAGTTTAAAAGCTTAACCTAACAGATACATTTAGGACTGTATCTAACAGCAGGAGAATTAACACATGCTTTTCAAACAGAAATAGAATGTTTCCAAAATTTGATTCAAGTATGAGACCATAAAAGCAACTCTAGGCAAATTTCAAAGAATCAATATATAGAACATGTTGTTTGAACATACGTGTTCAATGTATAGAACATGTTCTTTGATTTCTAATTTGGAAATAAGAAAACATATCTGTTTGAAATTAGACAAAACTCAGGGGTCAAAGAAATCACTCTTGGAAATGTTTTAAATGCTAAGGACTGAATACTAATGGAAATATTTGATAAAATGTATGAAATGCTGCTAAAGTGTTTTTTTTTTTGTTGTTGTTGTTGTTGTTGTTTTTTAAGGGTGGAATGAGGAAAAGCTGAAGGCTGAAGAATGAATTACTGAGAGTTAGAAGACCTAGATTCTAGTCCTAATTCTTCCCTATAGCAGCTCTGTGACCTTGGTTGAGCCACTTATAACCACTGGGGCATATTTCCTTATTTGAAAAATGAGGGAAGACTAGATGATCTTTAAAGGCCAAGGATCATCGTGTCAGTTAATATTCTATGCTTCTGATGTGAATTAATTCACAAGGTTTCATGTCTTTGATGATAATCACAATCTCTCTTGTGGTTTGGTTTTCCGCCTCCTAAAATCTGATGTAAAACAGTATAATTCTGATGAGCACTAACAAAATATTGATATTTTATTTTGGGTCAGAGAGAATCTTTGAAGACCATGAAAACTTGGTTGAAAATCTTCTTAATTGGACAAGAGATAGCCAAAACAAGCTTATATTTATGGAGCGTATAGAAAAATATGCACTGTTCAAAAACCCACAGGTAAGACTGAATGATTTATAGAGATAAAGAAATTTAAATGTTTATCCTTTATTCTATTACTGCTAAGTTAATATAATGAAAAGATTGGCAACTACCTAGTGACAGGTAGTACTATAGATGCAAAGCACCGTGGAAGCATTCACAACACTTGAGGTAGAAGGTCTGATGGGGCCTGAGGGTCATGTCTCAAATAGGCTAACCTACCATTTCCACAGACCATGGTTTGGGGTGGGGGTGGGGGGTGGCATGGAGAATCCCTTGTAGAAGCAGAAGTAGCTCCAGGGAACCACCAGATTTCTCTTCTCTGTAATCCAGAGATATGAGGAACCCAGCTGTTTATTTGGCAAGTCCCTCATGCATCCAAGAAAAGCAGTTACCATATTTAAGTTTCTCTACCTCAGCCTTTTATACAATTGACACTATTTTCATTTCTTTTTTGAATTATTAAAAAAACCAGTTATCTTGATTATAAATTGTTCCACATTCTAATATATGTTACCTTGATTTACTTGGCATCTTTATTTATTCCAAAATAATATTTGAGTTAATCAATATACAGATATTTTACAAAAATCAGCAGGCGGGGGAAAACAAGAACTCTACAATAAAAAGGGAAGGAAAACAGAAGCAGTGTTAAAGGTATTGAATAGATATCTTTCAGATTGTTTAATCATGACAAATCTTTTCTGGATATTTTCAGTGAGGAATACATCTCTAGCAGTATCAACAGACCTTTTTGTAAGCAATTGTGAAAAAAAATTGATAAGTCTAATAATTTGAATTCAGCAAATAGGATTATGATGATCTCAGAGAATTTGGGATTTCTTTTTTAAAAGCCAAAACATAAATATTCTGCAACCTGGATTTTTTAAGCTCAGTATATATGAAGGAAATTTGCCTTAATCATTGTACTTGGTAATTTGTAAACCTTCCAGGTCTGTTAATTGTAGCTTTCATTAGATATCCCAAAACCCATTTGCCAGCTTTTGCATGTAATATCACCTCAGGATTTGTGGTGGGGCAGTTTATGGAATAATTCATGACAAATGGAAGATAAGGAGTTGATCTGTATTAAGCATTTTATTGATGATGCCCATGCGTGAGGAGCTTTTCAAATGAGTATTCCCCAACTGTATACAGGCAGAAATTGACATGGAGTTGCTATGTTTCTGGAAGAAATCATGTGCCAAAGAAATTACAGAGTTTATCCTTTAACTTTCATTTATTCATTTTTCTAGAATTATCTTCTAGGGAAAAAGGAAACAGCTGAGATGGCGGACAGAAACAAGGAAGTGCTGCTGGAGGTATGACCTCCCAATCCCCTTTTTTCCCCTTCATATTAAAACATTAAAATATTAAACACTTTTTTAAAGTTAGGTATGTCAGCACTCTTTATTTGTAGTTAATGATTGTGACTAAAGGGGCCCACATCTTTGATAGCATGAAGAAGAGAATTCAACTGTGTAAATGTGCTGGGCTACTGAAGGGCCTTTTAAAAACTATTATTTTGCCAAGTGATATTCCAGAGGACTAAAAGGAGTAAAGAGCTTTTAGGAGCTACTGAGGGGGAGAAAATGCTTCGTCAACAAAGGATGTGATAATGGTGTTTTACCTACTTGCCCAAAGAGAAATAAATTTGAATATAATTAGCTGTTCACAAAATATTTAAAGTCTTAACCTTAAAGAACTCAAATAATTTTTTTAATCACAATGTTAATTAAAAAAATACATATCCTTGTTTTGAAAAATAGTAAAAAATTTAAACATAACTGAATTTTTGGCTTTTTGGGTTTTGCAGATTTCAAAGAACTAAAATCAGAGAAGTTAGTATGTTTAAAAATCTGAACCTAGCAACAGGCAATTAAAAAAATCTTCAATACTCAGGTTTTAGTGATGCTAGCTACAATTAAGTAAAAATCCTTTATAATTCCTTTTTTTTTTCTATACTTTGGAGAGAGGGAAATTAATTTTAGGCTCAAAACGTCCCATGTTAGTATTTAGCAAGGATTTCTTTTTTTCTTTTAACCAAATATGTGATTTTTTAAAATATTAGATTTTATATAAATGTGGACATTAGAATTCAAAGTTGCCAGTTTTGTTCACATTCTTTTCAACAACATTATTCAATAATTTAAGAATAAATGTCCTCTTAGCATCATACAGATTGGTACAGTTTAAAGTGCTTAAGTTTAACCAACCACTTAATATGTTGCTGTCTTTTAAAATATATTCCTATTTAGCTTTAGTTAATCTAAGTGTGTTGTCAATTTAGAGAAAAAGTCTAATGCTTATGTAAGCTCTGATACTTAATTAAATTTAGGTATAATTATACTGTTTACAAATGTGTTTAAATACTGTTATATATAACTAAGTTGACTTTACAAGTTAGTTTTTCTTCAGAACTGCACCTAGGTATAAGTTCATAGGTAAAAATTCATTATTCCATTTATGACTGACATATTTCCTCATTGCCAAAGTAATTCCAAACTAAATTGATAATATGTTTAGAATAGAAAATTTTAATTGAGGTAAATTAGCTGCATGGCTTTAACGTAAATCTTGGCACTTAATTACAGTATCATGCCTTTAACAGGGGTATACACAACTTTATTCTGAGAATCCAAAGATCATAAGTCAAATCATCTTATTTTAGGAATGTTTTTGTGGGAGTTCTGTAACTGTACCAGAAATTGAAGGAGTCCTTTGGTTGAAAGATGATGGCAAGAAGTCCTGGAAAAAGCGTTATTTTCTCTTGAGAGCATCTGGTATTTACTACGTCCCTAAAGGAAAAGCAAAGGTGGGGATAGGCTTTTGTGCTTCCTTTGTACATTAATTGCTATTTGCTCCTATTTGTTTTAACTCTTGTAGGACACAGAATATCAATTTGTTTATCAATCCATTATAAAGAAAATGAAATCTGAGAATTTTCATTGTCTGTTCATAGTTGAGCCTGTCTTGATTCTCTTACCAAATTTGAATCATACATTTACTATTTTGGGGACTCTAGCCATAGTTTATTTTTGCTTAGTTTTTGTTTAGGGAAGATACTTTCTAGGATATTCGGCATTTCAGTATTGTTTCTGCTGTGGGCCAACAGAATTGGTAGCTGTCGCTCACGTGCTTAGTGGGGCTAGCAGGGTATGGTATGGTATCATTTCATCTACTCTTTAAAAAAATCCTGTGCAGTGTATATTCTTGTCCCTATTTAACCTGTAAGGAGACCCAAATTTGAGAATCACTATACTTGAGATATAGACACTGAACTACATATTACATGCCATACTATATTGTGTACTATATTTAGTCTTTTTAAAATACCAACCTTTAAAGTCAGTGTTCACTATAAGTGGCAAGATAGTAAGTGAAATAACCAGTTGTACTGATGGATAGGGAAGAGACATTTACAGAGAATCTCCTTATCTTCCTCAAAATAGCACTAATTTCTACTCAGTACAGTTTTGAGTCTCAGATTCGATTTTTATATAAACATGGACAGTAGAATGCAAAATTGTGAGTTTTGTTTACATTCTTTTCAACATTATTAAATGCCCTCATAGCATTATATATATTGCTACAATTTAAAGTTGTTAAAGTTTAATCAGCCACTTAATATGTTGTTTTTAGAATATGTTCCTGTTTAGCTTTAGATAGGAAGCTGTTACCAGATGTGGCATTTGCTTATTTATACATTATTGCTAATTTAGTCCTGTGTGTATGTGTATGTGTATGGGGTGTGTGTGTATGTGTGTGTGTGTTTTCCCCCTTAGGTTTCTCGGGATCTTGTGTGCTTTCTCCAGCTGGACCATGTCAACGTTTATTATGGACAGGACTATCGGAACAAATACAAAGCACCTACAGATTATTGTCTGGTGCTAAAGGTAAACATGTAGCTCTTCTTCAGAATTTTAATTGATGTTAGACAATTGAGCAGGTTACTGGACATTTTAGAAGAATTTTAATCTCTATCGAGTATACTATTTTTGCTTTATTCTGTAGGCTTTTAAAGGAATGGTAAAGGGTAGTAAGGAAAAGAAGCATATGCTATATCACAGCTGAGCCGTATCTAAAATTAGCACTAATTAGATTGACTGATAAGTGCATTCTGGACTGTAATCGTTGAGCCATAATGTGTAAAATGGATTAGATTATAAATTTGAGACATTTATTTTATAGCAGACTTATTTTTGGAATACTTAGATCAGAGCCATATGTGCGATATAAATCTATTTTATGTGCTTTGGGTCTTTTCCTGTACTTACTTAGCAGAACCATCAGAGGGCACTGTGCACAAGTTCAAATGGTACTGACTTTCATCTAGCCCAGAAATATATTTTTTGTCTTTTTCCCTTAAACCATAGCCCCGATACGTCACATATGTATTATGACTATTTGAGCTGTGTTTAGTGGTTTTATTTCCTCCCTTCTTTATCCAGGCTTTTGGGCTTCTTATGCTGATTGTATCTGTACTTTGAGAAGAACTGACAATTTCAGTGAATTTTTAGTCATCTAAATACATTGATAAAGCCCACACATATTAAAAATTCAAGATAATTATGAAAATTAACTTTTTCTCATTACTCCATTTTAATAATCCCTTGGTAAAACTATTTGGGCCTCTATATTTGTATTTTCTTTTGATTTTACTTGTCTTTAAAATTGTCCGTTGGGTTTGAGGGGTGATATTAGTTTAGGATTTAGAGGTGGGATTTCAACTGCATTGAAAAATTAGACGTTTTGTAATGGCAGTGCTTCATTAAATAATCCTTTCTTGGGGAATGCCACTGTATCATTTATGTTACTTTCAGCAGCAAATAAGGAAAAAAAAAATCAGTACAAACTATCGTAATCCAGCAGTTTTCAAAATGAGATCCAAGGATCTTGGGAGTCCCTAAGACCCTTTCAAGGGATCCATAATGTCAGAATTATTTTTATAATAATGCTAGGATGTTATTTGCCTTTTATACCCCCATTCTCATAAATGTATAATGGGGTTTTCTAAGAGGTTACATGACATGTGATGATACCTTTTCACCCTTGGTTAGTGGATTGTGTATTTGTGTATTCTTGTATTTTAATTTTGTCTTAGTTTTAATTTCTAATAAGGTAAATATCAATAAACATAACCCACATTAATGAGAGTTATTTGGGATTCTCATAATTTTTAAGCGTGTAAAGGGGTCCTGAGGTCAAAACATTTGAGAACCACTGATTAAGCAATGGGAATTTATCTCGCAGAACATGAAGACAATGAGAGTTGGTTATTTCAGTGACTCAAGATTTTTAGTGATAACCCAAGTTCTTTCCCTCTTTCTCGATTCCATCTTCTGCATATCAGCTTATTGCCAGGCTGGCTTACCTCACAGTCACAAGATAGCCATTGCATTCTAGGCATCACATGTAGATCCAGCGAAAGAGAAGAGGGACTATTTCTCCTTGAATCTGCATTTTTAAGAGGAAGGAAATATTTCCCAGGAGTTAATGCAGCCATCCTCTTGAAGGTCACGGGCCAGACATACATGCCCACTTATAAACCAGTGGCAAGGGAACAAAGCCACCGTGGTGTATGCGTACCCTGAGGGACACTGATGATGGATAGACACCCAAATAAAATTGGGGCTCTGCCATAAAAGACATGTAAGCAAGAGATAGCTGTCGGAAGATAACCAAGAGTTTCTGCTACAACCAAAGTTAATTATGGGCATCAACTATTATTTAAGCCCTTTACAACATACAGAATTCTTAGATTAAGAGTGTTTTGTTCTAAGTTTTCTGTTTTACTTTGTTTTTATTATAATGATTTGTGTATTCCATATTTGCTTTTGGCAAATTAGCTTAAATCTAAGTTCATATATTTATATTGCCTACATATCTATATCTAGAAATACTCAATGTATTGAAATTGGAAAACATGATACCACCAGGAACCATAACAGTAACTGTAATGGCCACCATATATTGAAGAACTCTATGGTGGCAGATTCTGCACTAGAAGGCACTATGCATGTCAACTTCACAAGTCATTTTTAGAGTCTTTGCTTTGCAGATATGTGAGCTGAGGTTTAAAGGGATTAATTTGCCCGAGGCTATACTAGTATTATGATTCAAAGACATGTCTTTTTGCCTTCTAAATTCTATACTAGAATTTTGCCTAAGTAAATACTTTTGTTCTTTAGCATATGAGCTCCAACAAACTAAAATGAAACAAAAGAAACTATAGCACAGGTTCTATGTAAATGCAAAAATAACTATTTATGATTTCTGATACCTTTTGTCAGTACTAGGCTATATTAACTGATTCTGAATCCTTTCAGTGAAATGTAGGTTATAGAAAGTATAAAAACACTTATTGAAAGTAATAATACACATTATTTAGTAATTAGTTTTAAAAAGGTTAATTTATTTTAGTATGGTAAGTAGGAAGGGAAAAAAAAGTAGTTATTAGAGTTCCATTTAACCAAGATGGGAGTGTAAGACACTCAAGAATTCCATTCCCCCACAGAATCATTGAGCAACTAGCAAAAACTAGAAGAGCCATCTTGGACATAGCTCTGTAAAACAAAAGAATGCAGTAACAGGGTGAGTGCTGAATCAAGAAAACACAGCTTAAAAAATGGTAGGAGAGGCCTGTGGTGCACTTGCTGGCCCCTCCTCTACCCTGTTCCCAGTGCAGTGTCAAATCAGTGTGCCCTCTCATTGTGGGTCCCTGGACCTGTTCTGAAGGGAGCAGAGTAGCCCCTACACGCACACTGGGGTGCCAGAATATTGGTGGCAGTCTGAAAGACTAAACCAGGACACTTGTCTCTGCTTTACAGCCCCAGAATTTTCCCTACACACGGAAGCAGCATGCACACAGGTAAAGCTGTGTAAGAAGATAATAAAGTTGAATTATAATGGGTCAAATGATTTCTAGTTCTAAGACATATAATAGAGTACAAGGGTGGGCGGGGAGGTCCATCTATTCAAAAGCGAATAGAGAAATATTCCAAAGCCTGTAAAGATCCGTGTAAATGGGGTATTCTTAAGGTTTTGAGCACATGCACAGGACAGGGCACATGCTCAGAAAAAAACAGAAAGGGCTCCATACCTTTGCCTTGGATTGATCTTCCTTGTAGGAGGGCTAAATACTGAAGGAGAGTACCAGCCAACACAAAGCCAATTTGGAAAGACTGTGAAAGGTATTTCTTGCCTTGAGTTATTTGTTTTTGTTAGCTCTTGGCACTCAAGGAAACTTCTATCATATCACTAGCTGGATACAAACATAAGGAGTAGACAGCTCAGGGACAAAATTCCAGAGTTAACACATTAAAATATTAAAGTGTACAGGGTGCAGCAAAAGATTACAAGACAGTGAAACAAAAACCATCAACAGGTATCAGATACCAGACAAAGACTTTTTAAAAAATGATTGTCATTGTGCTCAAAGAGCTAAAGAAAAATGTCAAGGAAACAATAAATGAACAAAGTGAGAATCTCAAAAAGAGAAATTATGTGAAGGAAACAAACAAATACTGGAGTAGACCACAATTACTGAAATAAAAAATATCCTAGAGGGTTTCAACAGTAGACTGGAGCTGGCAGAAGAAAGAATCAGTAAACTCAAAGATAAGGCAATAGAAATTTTTCAGACAGAGGAACAGAAAGAAAAAAGAATGAAAAAAGTGAGCAGAGCCTAGAGACCTGAGAGATACAATACCATCAAGTGTACCAATATATGGATTATTATGGGAGTCCCAAAAGAAGGAAAGGGGCTGATGACTATCCAAAGAAATAGTGGCAGAAAACTTCCCCAAATTTAACAAAAAACATGAACTTACACATTCAAGAAGCCCAACAAACCCCAAACAGAATACTTTTGAAGAGAACCACACTCAGACACATTGTAGTCAAACTGTCCAATGCCGAAGACAAGGATAGAGTTACAGAAGCTGCAAAAGGAACAAGTCACGTAAAATAGCATCCCAACAAGATTATGTGTCAGATTTTTTTCAGAAACCATGGAGGTAAAAAGGCAATGGGATGAAATATATAGTGCTGAAAGAAAATAATTGCCAAACAAGAATTGCCTGACAAGATTTTCTTTCAAAAATGAGGGAGAGATTAAGACATTCTCCTATAAATAAAAGTTGAGGGAATTTGTCACCACTAGATTTGCCCTACAAGCAATATTAAAGGGAGTTCTTCAGGCTGAAAGGAAAGGACACCAGATAATATATCAGAGTGGCATAAAGAAAGAAGATTGCTAGTAAAGGCAACCATATGGGTAATTATAAATGCCTGTACTACTATTGTCAGTATGATACAATACAAAAAAAAAATCAAATAAATATGAGAATAGGCATTAACAGAAGAATTGAGGGTCAATCCAGGCACAAGACTTACAAATTAAATAGCAAATGGCTGAAGAAGGTCCTGCATTATCTGTAGTGACTTTAAAATGTAAATGGATTAAACTCTCCGGTTAGATATTGGCAGAATGGATAAAAACAAAAAACCCATGACCCAACTATAGGCTGTTTACAAAAGACTCACCTTAAATTCAAAGATACAAGTAAGTTGAAAGAGAAAGGACGAGAAAAAATATTCCATGCAAATGGTAACCAAAAGAGAGCTGGGTAGCTGTACTAATACCAGAAAAAATAGACTTTAAGTGAAAAACTGTTATGAGGAACAGAGTTACAGTATACTGTGAATTCAACAAGAAGAAATAACAACTATAACTATATAGATACCTAATGACAAAGCCTCAAAATAACTAAAACAAATACTAACAGATTTGAAGGGAGAAATTCAAATTTCTACGTTAAAGTAGGAGACTTCAACACACCACTTTCAATAATGGATAGAACATCTAGACAGAAGATCAGTAAGGAAATAGAAGACTTGAATGATACTCTAAACCAAGTAGAGCTACCAGATATATATAGAACACTTCACCCAAAAGCAGAATACACATTCTTCTATAGTTCACATGGGCCATCCTCCAGGATAGCCCATATGTTAGGTCACAAAACAATAAAAATATTGAAATCATACAATATGTCTTCTCCAACTACAATGGAATGAATTTAGTTATTGTGGAAAACTCAAAATATGTGCAAATTAACATAAACAACTGTTGGGTCAAAGAATAAGGGAAATTAGGAAATACTTTGAGGCAATTGAAAATGAAAACACAACATAAAAAACTTATGGGATGCAACAGAGGAAGTGCTGAGGGGGGAAATTCGTTGCTCTTAAAGCTTATATTAAAAAGGAAGAAAAGGGAGAGCAGATGTAGCTCAAGTAGTTGAGCACCTCCTATCCATGTACGAGGTCCCGGGTTCAATCCCTGATACCTCCTAAAAACAGAAAACTAACAAAGATTAGAGCAGAGTTAAATTAAATAGAGAATAAAAACCTGGTAGATTGAGTCAACAAAGGCTGAAGTTGGTTATTTGAAAAGATAGATAAAATCAACAAAATTTTAGCTACACTGACCAAAAAAAAGAATGTAAATAACTAAAATTAGAAATGAAAAGGGAGACAGTATTACCAACCCCATAGAAGGAGGGTTGGTAATAAGAGGATACTATGAACAATTGTATGCCAACAAATTAGATAACCCAGATGAAAAAACACAAAATACCTACACTGAAAGAGGAATAGAAGATTTCAACAGACCAGTAACTACTAAAGAGATTGAAACAGTAGCCAAAAACTTCTCACCAAAGAAAAGCCCAGGACTAGATGGCTTCACTGGTTAATTTTTACCAAACACTTCAAGAAGAATTAACACCAGCCTGCTCAAACTCTTCCAAAAAATTGAAGAAGAGGGAAGACTTTGTAACTTATTCTGTGAGGCCAACACCACCCTAATACCAAAGACAGAAAAAGATCCCAAGAAAAGAAAGTTATAGGCCAGTAACTTTGTTTTCTTGTGAACAAAACTCCTTCAACATAATAAAGGGTATATATGAAAAGCCCACAGCTAAAATCATACACA
This sequence comes from Cabassous unicinctus, assembly GCA_029593785.1. Taxonomy (NCBI): domain Eukaryota; kingdom Metazoa; phylum Chordata; class Mammalia; order Cingulata; family Chlamyphoridae; genus Cabassous; species Cabassous unicinctus. Next base: position 2,394 of record JAQZBX010048051.1, on the reverse strand, counting down.
ATGGTGAAAAACTGAACGCTTTCTCCCTAAGATGGGGAACAAGACTAACATGCCTTCTGTCACCACTGTTATTCAACATTGTAATGAAAAAGTTCTAGCCAGAGCGATTAGGCAAGAAAAAGAAATAAAAGGCTTAGAAAGGGAGGAGTAAAACTTGCCCTATTTGCAGATAACTTGATCCTATAGAAAATCCTAGAAAAAAAATCCATAACAAAGCTACTAGAGCTAATGAATTCAGGGAAGTGGTAGGGTTACAAGATCAACACATGTGCGCACACACACGTGATGTTTTTATAAACTAGTGATGAATAACCTGAGGAGGAAATCAAGAAATCAATTCCTTTTCCAATAGCAACTAAAAGAATAAATTATCTAGAAATAAATTTAACCAAGTATGTAAAGGATTTATATGTGGAACACTTAAAAAACATTGGCTGAAAGGAATTATAGAAGACCTAAATAAATGGAAACTTGTTCATGAATTGGAAGATTAAATATTGTCAATTATATATAAAACAATGTAAAGATTCAGTGGAATCCCAATAAAAATTCCAGCAGCCTTTGTAGAAATGAAAGTCAGCCATCAAATTCATATGGAAGGGTAAGGGGCCCTAAATAGCTAAAACCATTTTGAAAAAGAAAAAGTTGGAGGACAAACAATTTTTTATTTTAAAATGTATTACAGATCTATAGTAATCAAAACAGCATGGTATTGGTACAAGTACAGACATATGACCAATGGAATCAAATTGAGAGTTCAGAAATAAACCCTCACACCTATGGCCAATTAATTTTCATAAGTGTGCCAATTCCATTCAATGAAGAAAGAATAGTCTCTTCTATCCGGGTATCCATATGCAAAAGAATGAAGGTGAGAATTCCTATCTTACACCATATACAAAAATTAACTCTAAATAGTTCAAAGGCCTAAATATAAGAACTAAAGATATAAAACTCCAAGAAGAAAACAGGGTAACATCTTTAGGATCTTGTGTTAAGCAATGGTTTCTTGACTTTACACCAAATGCATGAGCCGAAAGAAAAAATGAAAAAAACTTTAGTAGATCAAAGGCCTCTATCAAAAAAATGACTAGATAAATCTACATAATGGGAGAAAATATTGGGAAACCATATATATTATAGGGTTTAATATCCAGAATATATGAAGAAATCCTGCAACTCAACAACAGAAAGACAACACAATTTAAAAATGGGCAAAAATTTGAAAAGACATTTCTCCCCAAAAGATATACAAATGGCCAATAAACACATGAGCATCCTTTCAACATCATTAGCCATTAGGCAAATGCAAACCAAAACCAAATGAGATACCATTTCACACCCACTGGAACAGCTGCTATTAAACAAATGGAAAATAACGAGTGCTATCCAGGATGTGGAAATAAGAAACCCTTGTTCTATGTTGGTGAGAATGTCAATGCAGCCAGTGTGGAAAACAGTTTGTCAGTTCCTCAGAAAGTTAAGTCTATAATTACAATAAGAATGGGCAATCCCACTTCTAGGAATATCCAAAAGTAGTGAAAGCAATGGACTAGAACAGATATTTGTACACCACTGTCTATAGCAGCATTATTCACAATTACAAAAAGATGGAACAACCTAAGTGGCCATCAGCATATGAATGGTTAAACAATATGTGGTATATACATAAAATGGAATACTATTCAGCCATAAAAAGGAATGCCATTCTGATACATGCTATAACATAGATGAACCTTAAAGACATCATGTTGCATGAATTAACCCAAACACAATAGAACAGATATTTTATTATCACACTGTATTAGTCAGCCAAAGGGGTGCTAATGTGAAATACCAATAATGGGTTGGTCTTTATAAAGGGTATTTATTTGGGGTAGAAGTCCACAGATACCAGGCCATAAAGCATTATGTTTCTTCCCTCACCACAGTCCATTGCCACGTGTTAGAGCAAGACAGCTGCCGGCGTTTGCCAGGGTTCAGGCTTCTGGGGTTCCTCTCTTCCCGGGGCTGCGTTTCTCTCCAGGCTTAGCTCCTGGTTCCTCCACAAGGTCAGCTGTAGGCAATCAGGCGAACGGTTCGCTTCTCTTCTCCTGGGGCCTTCTTTCCAACATCAAAGCTGCTTCTCAAAGACTGCTTCTACTCTGTTCTCTGCCTTGCCTTTTATATTCGATTCCCCACCCACCAAGGGGTGTGGCTCAATGCCCTAATCATAACCTAATCATGCCCAGATTAACAGATCAGTTTACAAGCATGATCCAATTATATTTTTGGAATTCATAATTACATCAAATTGGCCAACGGTTACACACACTTACATGAAACAACCAGAATATGTAAATTCATAGAAAGTAGATTGTAGGTTATGGGGGTGGAGTTAATGCTTATTTGGTA
>JAQZBX010048050.1:0-20303 GCA_029593785.1 Cabassous unicinctus | reverse complement strand
ACCTACAGCTTTCATTACACTCCCAGATGCACCGTGATCCCACTTCCCCGAGGGTTGAAGCCGCTCCGGAGGCAGCAGTTTTCCGTGGAGAGCAGAAGCTGAGGCAGAGCTCAGAATTGTGAGGATGGTGTTCAGGTGGGCAGTGACAGGGCTGCTTAGCAGAGCCACGGTGCCGGGCGAACGTGATCTCACCGTGAGGACCCTGTCGAGTCCTCTCCTGAGCCCTGAGCAACAGGAGGTTGCGGCTGCAGGGGCAGCATAGGGAGGGCATGACGCAGTGATGCAGTGCCGCAGAGCAGCGCAGGCCGGCGCAGAGGGAAGCCGGCAGGAAGTCCCAGGCTGTAGGCTTCCCTCCCGGCGTGCTGCGAGTCGCAGGGTTTGGGTTTGCCCTCATTGCAAATGGGGTGATTGATGTAGACCTTCTCATGGTATGGCACGACTTCTCAAGGAAACATGCTGCTGTTCTTTGCTTAAAATAAAATGGAGGGGGCCAGTGTTGTGCACGATGCTTTAGGAGCTCAAGTGCGTGATCTTAGAAGAGCCATTTTATAAAATGTATATCACACTGGATCCCAGGGTGTTAATTGCAGTTTGGGGTATCCTGAAGGTCACCACTCATTACTAAAACTGTGACCAAATAGCTTCCTCTCTCCCTTTTATAGCTGTAACGCGGCCCCTGATTTTTCCCTCCATTGTGCAATGTCCACGTGAGCCACCCAACAACGGGAACACAACGGATGGCGATGGGCTTTCGTTGCCGTGGCGGCATCAGGGCTTGTCAGCACAGTCTGACCGTCTAGGTCAGGAGGACAGAAACGGCCCTCTCTCCCTGGCACCGAGTGGAGGACGGCCCGGGGTGGGGGTGGTTGCACAGGGCTGCCGGGTGCGAGCGACAGACCCAGAGTCAGGCTTCGGTCTGCAGTCAGCGTCTGGGAACCACGCCGAGGCTATCGCTGGGTGGGTCTTTGCGGTCACACTTCTTGCTGAAATTAGATAATTTAGGCATAGAAGACAGTGACACTGTCTGGTTTGTGTGCTCATTTGTTCATTCAATCGTTTTTGTGTTCAACAAAATCTTCTCACTTTTTCATGGCGTTATGTTTAATTATAGAGCATTTTAGAAGGATCTGAATTATTCTTGACAAGAAAAACTCATAATGAAAAATTAAAGTTAAAACAATTATAAGGACTTATGAGCTTTGGTAAAACCGACATTAAAAATTACTACAAGAGAAGAAATAGCAATAGAAATTTCTTTATTTTAAAGAATTAAAAAAAGAGTTTTCTGTGAGATGACATCTCACTTCTTTTTCTAAACAGACTTAACTCTTTTAGAGAAGGCTGATTCTTGACAAAGAGGAGGGAGCTGTTACGTTCATCAGTGAGAGACCAGTTCTGGCTGACTTCTGCCCATGCCACTCACTGGAATCTCATTTTTTATTTCCATGTCTATCAAATGGGGATGTAGGTGCCTTCTATCTCATAGGGTTGTGTGAGAATTGAATTAATTCATGCAGATACCCAGGGCAGTACTTTATATTCAGCACTCAATAAATCATAACTTGTTTTTCCCCAGTGAGTCTGGGTATCACAAGGAGCTGTGAGTGGAGGAAAGTCAGTGATAGGGCCTTGTTATCTTAGTCAAAGTTCTCCCCGTTTTCTTTTTCTCCATGAATCTAGGACGTAGGTGGAACAGGGGCCCAACAGTTCCTAAGCCAGGTGAGAGAAAGGAGTGTGGGCCGTGGGAGTTTGGAAGGCAGGGATGGAGATGCAACAGAATGTGGCTGCTGGAGGGTCTCGGTGGGTCAGCAGGTGACTTCTCTTCATTCCTTCTTCCCTCCTTCGCTCCCTCCCTCCTCTGTGGCTGGCCAAGTAGGCTTTACTCTTGCCTTTTGCCTTCAGGTTTCAGGAAAATGATTTATAAGAGGGGTGACAAATATGCATGGGTTTTTTTTTGAGCTTCAGCTAAGGCCCCGGGTAAAAGTGTAAAGGAAAAGAAAATCTTCAAGATGAATTATATTAATATTTTATTTACAAGTGATATAGTCCTTGATGGAACTTAAAAATTTGCAGTAAACATTCATGTAATACTAGGCAACTAGCAGTAATAGTTAAGAACGTCTAATAATTAGCAGCATTTATATGCATTCTCTCTAGTCCTCCTAGTCACCTACCATGGCAGGCAGCCTTGCCTCTGCTGAACAGATGAGGAAGCCGAGGCATAGCTGGGTTCAAGCCCAATGTCCTCTGCTATGCCTTTGTGATTTTAAACAAGGCAGCTACTCTCTTTCTCTCTTTTAAAGGATATTGCAGTTTTCATAGAAGCTTTTGTAAATTCTGATTCTCATTTTTGGTCCGTTTGCTGTATCTGAGTGCTAGAAGATTGGGGTGCCACAGTCTGTTACATGCTTTTTAAGTGATCGTGACAGAAGTGAAACTGAAGTGTGGCTGAGTCAAAAGAAAGGAGAAACGAGACCATGATGTTCTCGAGCAGCTCGAGAAACTCCAGGTGGAAGGGGAGGCCGCCTTCATAACCTTTTCTTACAGCGAATCCGGCTGCACCCCTGTTCACCCACACCCAGCCGGAGCCTGTGCAGTGTCACACGTGCCTGGGCCCTAGAGAAAATTAGCTTTAGATGAAGGAACAAACACTTTTACAGGAACCTGGGTTATAAGGAGAAGTTTAAATTATTTCCAAAAGCGTGTATAAAGCTGGAGGAGAGTGAGTTCCATTAGGGCGAGAGCAAAGTCGACTCTTACATGGTCTCACCGTTTCTGAGAGCTAAGCAGGGACCGACTAGCCCAGCTGAATTCGACACATACTGGGTGTGCCCCCATTCTTAAATAAGGTGCAACAGGCAGGAAAGAGAAGTATGTTCAGACGGCGTCTGCCCTCAAGGAGCTTACAGCCTAGAGGAGAAGCTTGAAATCTCTTTCCCAGTTTTCTTTTTCTCTTTTTAGATTAAGTATACTTCCCCTGTAACGACAAGATCATCTGACACGGTATTTTCCTAAATTTGATTTTTTATTCCTTCATTCGGAGATGTTTGGGAGTCCATTTAACTCAATTCAGTCTGCAGCCAAGCGTGTGTGTGCTCTGTGTAGCCAGTCAAGTCACGGGCGCCAGGCGAGACTGGCGATGGAGCGATGCTTGGTCCGTGCTTCAGGGCCGACACAGCGCCGTCACGGGTAGCTTCTCCTGCAGAGGGAATTCTCTGACTGAATGAAGGAGTGAACTAATGATCTCTGAGGTCTCCGCCAGCTCTAAATACATGATTTTAGTTTAAAATAATAAAGACAAACGAGCCTTGCAAAAGCCGTGGGTTTGGTGGAGGTGGGGGGTTAAAAACTGTCCTAGGTTTTGGGACTGGTATGCATAGACTCGGCAGCGCCACCAACCCGGTATTGATTTCTCGTACCTCCTGCACTTCAGCGGAAGCTCAGTTCAGCTGGCGTCAAGATTTCAGGCTTTGGCAACCCAGGGCCTCGTCTTTAGCCCGGGGTCTAAACTGAACTTCTTTGAGCCAGCCTATTTTGGCATGAATTTGTGGGCCAGTCTGTGCTCCTTCCCAGTGTTAATATATAAAATATGCACATTTTACTAATTGAAAAAAATTTTTAAAGGAAAATTTGCCAGAATGAACCAGCTTAGAGAGGTGGTGAGAATGTGCTCCAGAGGACACAGTTATTGACAATAGAAGCACCAGATGAGGAATTTAGAGAACTGGATTGGAATGGCAGTGGAAGCCACCAGTTCGCTGGCTGGCCATGGATGCTCCTTGAACTTCTCTAGGTTCTTATTTTCCTCTTGGATAAAATTAGAGGTGGGGCTTAAGTGACCTTTGGTCTATCCAGCCTTATGAATTCTACAATGCTGTGTGTTATTTAAACAAAGGAAATTTTACCTGATTAGTTTCTTAGTTTTTGTTAATGGTACTGTTAATGGAATCAGCAGTTGAAGAGGTAGAAGAAATATTTTTTTTAGTCTGGGGATTAGCTAGGATCATACACACACACACACACACACACACACACACACTTCCCAGAGCGCCTGAATTGGATTGGATCAGGCGGGAGGAAATAACAACCTGTATTTGTTTCCTGTCACTGCTATAACAAATTACCAAGAGTGTGGCGGCTAAAACATCTTAGTTTTGGGGGTCAGAAGGCAGAAATGAGTTTCGCTGGGCTAGAGTCAGGGTGTTGGCAGGCCTGCGTTCCATCGGAGGGTCTAGGGGAGAGAAGCTGCCTTATTTCTTCCAAAGCCTGCAGGGGCGGGTCAAGTCTTTCTCCTCCCTCGTCACTTGACTTCCGCTTCTGTCCTCACGTCTCCTTCTCTTACCCCCCTGCCTCCCTGTTTCCCATCTCCGGACCCTGGTGATTACATTGGGCCCACTGGTATAATCCAGGATAATCCCTCATCTCAAGACCCTTAACGTAATCCCATCTGCAAAGTGCCTTTGGCCATGTCAGGGCACGTAGTCACAGCTTCTGGGGATTAGGACGCGGGCATCTTGGGGGGTCATTGTCCTACCGACCACACAGGCATAGTGCGCACCGCGTTGCGTTGGCCTAGGAGACCCCACTTTCCTCTCTTGAAAGAAATCTTGGTAGTAGAGTAAATCATTTTTACCATTCATGAGGGGCCTTCGGCTTCACTGCTGCTGCCTCTTGTGCCTCAGCAGGGAGTTTATTATGGGAAAGGAACTGCTCAGCTGGGAGGCAGTTTTATCACCTCACCTGGAGTCGAGCTCAAGGCCTTCAGGAGAAGAGGGTGCTGTGGAAAGGCAGACAGGTTCCAAGGTTCCAGTCACATGTATTTTGAGCCTTGTCTATGAGGAAACATGGCAGAATATCAGTTTTAAAATTCTCTGAGTTCAGCTGCATTGGACACATGCTTTTGACATTTAACTAACTTTCATTTACTTTCAAGTTGTGAGGCTTTCTGAAAGCACTGGGAAGATAGCAAATCTTCTTAAGGGACAGACATTCCTATATGCAAGGCGATGCAGTGTTTATAGATCCCTGTGGCAGAAGCCATGAGGAATCTGTATTCTTATAACCTCAAGGAAGATGTTTTAATTGTCATTGAGTTATACAAGAAGAAATCTTTGTTTGTGTTTAGAGGCATAAGTGACTGAGGACAAGGCAGGGTTTGGGAGAACCGATCAGTGACCCTTTCACCATAAACTCTTCTGAACTTCGCACTTGATCTCTGATTTGGCAGACACAGGCATGCCAGTGTCCAAAACTCACCTGGTTGTGGCAGAAATGCACGTTTCTCCAGTCCATGTGTGCGTTCTAAGTTGATTTGGTGGAAGCATGCTAACTTGCCTCCAACCCAGACGTAACGTGGCCTGGTCAGTAGCAGAGAAGCATTGCCTAGGGGCTCGGAAGGTACCTGAGCTGTGTCTGGAGGTTGGCGTGTCCAATTCGCTGGGTAGCATGGGACTCGCCAGCGCAGGCCTCCAAGCATTCTTGGAGGACAAGAGCCCTTAAAGTCACAAAAGATCTTTTAGAGGAGGGAACCACAGAGAAACAAGTAGTGGGAATGTTTGGAATATCATATTCTGCGTTTGCCGTCACTTGAGACACCATCAAATAAATGCACGCTAGGAATTTAGCCAGGACCTGTAGGGAAAAGAGAAAACTGGAAACAGTTATAAAATTCAGAATTTGAGAGTCTCCCTAATTATAGTGAAATTCCCTTCATCATTTCCCTAATTAACAGTTTTTTGCCACTGTTGTTGCCATGTCTAGAAATAGGATTATTCTATTCTGACAACTTCTAGGAAATATAAGTGCTCCAAGCTATCTCCTGGTTGTGCTGTGTGGAAGGATATTAGTGAAGTACGTTGATAGGGTGTTTTGAAAGAGGGAAGCAAATAGCTGGGATAATAATTTGCTGCTCATACTGTCCACTGTCTTTCTTTAGTTTCCGGGGCTCTACTGTAAAGAACTACCCCCTCTCTAGAGGGACATGACTCTTGCCCCAAATCTTAGTTGTTGGGGTTCTTGCGGGGTGGTTTAGAAAATGAAGGCAGTGGTCACTGTGTCTCTGAAGTGGGAATTGGAGAGGCAGGGAAGTTAGCTCTGTTTGGCTGGGGGCCTGGGATTTGAACTTGCTCTGTGGCCAGCTTCTCTTGACCTGCTGTCCCCCTACATGGCTTTTATCCCAAGCTACCTCGGCACACCCAGCAAGAAACGTGAAGAGTTAGCCAGGCTCTCCTTACGAAAGCTAAGGATGCTCTCTGGAGCAGAGTTCTACCCCATGTTTCCTTTATAGAGGACTTATATTTATAGCCCATTGTCATATAATAAAATGCTCTGTTTACTGGAAGGAACTAAGATCCTGTGATGGTCCTTTTGAGCATTTAAATTAGAATACTTTTACCTACCCAGGCTTCCTGCTGCCTTTCCTTAGCCCTGACATCTGGCACTCGAAAGTAGACTTCAGTTTGCTTCCAAGTGGCGGTGACTGTTTCTAAAATATTCCTTACGTCTCCAGGGTCAGAGTTTATTATTAGGATAAACAAGGCGAAGAAGGGCTGTGCCCAGCCCTCCAGCTTTGGTCTCTCCAAGTCGTTTGTTCTTAGCAAGGACCTGCAGACCCTCCACTGGATGGTGTTAAAAACACTCCACCTATTCTTTTTACCCGTCTAATTCAGAATTCACAGTGAAACTGGGCCTGAAGTTTAACTTTTCCCCAGGTAAAATGAGATAAAAGCATCTGCTAACGCAAAGCAGCCCGTAAACAAGGTGCTGGGATGTATTGACTTTCTCTATGGGGTTAAACTAACAAGCGGTGCTTGATAAACTGATTTCAGGTCATCTTGTCCGTTCTTCCTGTGCAGATCAGCGGTTACAGAACAGTGTTTAGCAAACTATAAATATAAGCCTTATAAATGCAAAGTGTATTACTACAATTATTAGCAGAGCTTTTTCCTACATACGTCTGCTTGGTAGGCAAGAGGTTAAGTTTGGAAATGCAGGTTTGGAAATAATGGGCCAGCTCCCTCGGGGAGAGCACCGAGGGTGCCCAGAGGAAGCGAGAACTGAGGGCTGCCTTTGACAGAGGTGAGGAGGAATAGTGGGGCGGGAGGGGAGCTGGGAGGGAGAAAAGGACCAGAAGCCCAGGAAGTAGGAACTTTCAAAGAGCAAGGGGTCAACAGAGTAAAATGCACCAGAATCGTCCAGCTAAATCAGATCTGGAAAGTCGCCACGGGTCTGGGTGGCCCTGTCTGAGACATTTGACAGACGCCTCGAGCAAACCAAGGCACAGGATGGTTGTCTGGCCCTGGCCGAGCCACAGCTGGGGCCTTCCTGCTGGACTTTACAGCTCCATCGCTACTCAATGTGTGAGAGTCCCGCTCCTCTGACAGGGTTTGTTAACAGTGCTCCATTATGGCCAAGTGACATTTTTCATAATTTAAAAATTTCTCGTCTCTTCAGTCTCTTTATTAGAGACTTATTATGAAGTAAAATGGTGCATTTTGTACATTGAACTAATTTGTAATTTTAAACTTAGGTGTAAAACTTACAGCATAAGTGCTAAAAATCAATTTGATTTCCATGAAGTGGCTATCTCAAAGCTCTTGAAAGTCCCTTTGAACTATAGGCAACGACTGTTCTTTTTTTATCTTTTAACTCCTGACCGTGATGTATGAACTTGCACTAATTTGAGAAAGAGGTCAGTGTGTTATTTATTTGGCTCTATATTTCATTGATATTGTATTTAGCTTCTGGGTCAATGGAGAAAAAGCCTGTAGCGTGTTAAACTTCAGCAAAGTCAGATTCACTAAGGCCCAAGCTGGGGTATTTGTCCTCAGCATTCTGACTTCACGTGTTACACTTCATTCTGCACCGCACTGAAAATGCCATTTCAGGGAAGGCCGACGATGACGTCTTCCTATTTAAATTTGTAAATTCATTAGCTAGGTCAGTTAATATGGATCCTGAAATAGGGAATGGAAAACTCAGTTCTGGCAGGAGAGGTGGCATGAGAATAAAATGAAGATAAAACAGGGAAGTCAAAGAGAACACATAGAAGAAGAAAGAGCAGTGATACTTCTTTTGGGGCACGCTGCAGATGGCATTTTCCCAGTGCAGAAATCGACGAAGGATTCCAGACACTCTTTCTGTGATAAGGCTCAGCAGGTCAGCGCTTGTGCTGCCGTGGAGTTTCAGCACCCAGGGCGTGAATCCTGTACCGACTAAACAAGCAAAGCGGAGGTGCTGCCACCAGCATCCCGTGGGAGATGTTTCGGTTTTTGCACCTCCCTTCCTAGTCTGGGACGGGCGTTTTCCTCTGGGTTGCAGGCAGCACCACTGTGTGGCCCCCACCCCGCCACCCGGCCTGGCTCTGGACTCTCCAGGATGCTGCCGTGTTCGTGAAAGGGCCTCCCTGGTGGCTCCTGCTCCAAGCGGGCAGTAAGTTCTCTGAAAGGCCAAGTGGTCATGTAGAGGTCAGCCCAAGCCTGTGGACACTGGGAGGCCAAAATGTTTCTTCCGGTGGTTAAGATGGAGGTACTTTGTCAGCTATCCTGCCTTGTAGAGTAGAAATCTCCAGTTTCCATCGACTCTGCCTTATTTCTATTTAGTAACAGACGTAAGAAGGCATAAAAATACATGATGAATGCGGTGTAGTTGAGCACGGTTGGCTTTACGGCCTGCTGATAACCACTTCTGCTCTTCAGTATGTGCCTTGAATATGTACTCGCTGGAACTCTGGCACCTACAGGGTGTCTTCATAAGGAAGGACAGAGGACTTGCAGAGAGGACGAGGAAACACAAGACACCACTGTGGTTTCTTAAGGAAAATACTAGCCCATGCACTTCATCACTTGGTATCTATCTGTGGTTTTGCACAAGACATTTTTAAAGGCATTCCTTCCGGTTCCTTCTAACACCCATGCCACCTCCAGTACCTTTTAAAGGAAGACTCCAGGGCCGAACGCCTCATTTGTCCAGGGCCAGGCAGGAAGGAGTCAAGGCTTGGATGTATCTGTCTTCAGACCCAGGGTGTCACAGAACCATCCTTCCTCTGTCCAGTGTAGTATCGCACCTGGCTGTTTCCTTAAAACCTGAGTACGGATTTGCAAAGCATGGCATTAAGGCGTTATTTCCCTTGCAGACAATCTGGTATCTCTGCCGTAGTTTGCCAGGGCCGCTATGACAAACACCACAGCCTGGTTGGCTTCAACGACAGGAATTTACTGCCTCTCCGTTTCGGAGGCTAGAAGTCCGAAATCACGGTGTCGCCGAGGCGGTGCTTGCTCCCGGAGACGGTGGCCTTCGGGTGCTGGCTTGTCGGCAGTCTGTGGCGTTTCTTGGCCTGTAGGTGCATCTCGGCCTCCATCTCATGGCACTCTCTCCCTTCTGGCTTCTCCTCGGACGGCACCCAGAGCCCCTCTGTTTATGAGGATTTCAGCCGCGTTGGATTAAGGCCCACCTGATTCAGTTTGGCCACATCCAAATAGGACCTTTGAAGGTTCTCTTTACACAGGGCCAGGTGTTGGGACGTGAACAGGTTTTTGTTGGGGGAGGGGCATGATTCAGTCTTTCACAGTACATTTTAAAATTCATGTTTTAAACACTATTCACTTAAAAACACAGAATATGGAGATTTGAACTCTCCTATCTCTTTCATGCTTCTATCCAAAGACACCGCAGATTTTTCTCATATCAGCCATTTTTAGTTTTAAAAATGTCTATTTTATGTGAAGACAGTTTCAGACTTAACAGCTTTTGCTTACATTCTGTTTTCTTTTTGGAAATAGGTCATTTACTATTAAACTGCTGTTGATAGGAAGAAGAAATTTATGTTGGGAAGTTGCAGTATGTTTCAAGTCAAATGTTCTTCTGCTCTAGCATCTAAAATGTAGAGTCCCATTTTGCACAGGCGTCTGGGTGCTTACACTGTACTGACAAGAATATAACTGCAATTTTATTCTATCCTGTACTTTTATGTTTCAAAGTGTTCATTTCAATCAGTGACTTTAATACTGAAAAGCAGAAACAATATATTCCATTATAGGAAAGTCTCATTTATTAAAATTTAAAATTATCAAACAAGTTCATTAGAGATGACAATTTACAATACAAAAGACTTGGTTCTTTACTAGAAAATGCCTTCAGGGAATAGATCTTTTAGGTGTTAAAGGTAATTACTTCATTCAACAAATCTTTGCTGAGCATCTGCGAGCTAGACACTTGTAATTCCGAGACAGAAGTGAGCACAGAGAAGTGGAAGGTAGCAGAGAATCTTAGGAGCTGGGGCCAATTAGGATCTGTCAGAGATGAAGATAATGCATTTCTAAAATTATCACGTGCAGAACAATCTTTCAAGAGCAGTGCTTCAAGAGCATCTCTGTAGACTCAATGGCGAATGTTTTATAGTAATTCAGGGGAACCGAACCTGAGCATCAAGGAAAGGCAGTGGTTTTACCTCAGCCACGAGGAGGAGCGTGGACCTGAGGCGTGAAATGACTGCTCCAAAAGTGGTCGCTCTTCTAAAAAATGCTCAGCTTTCTACTTAGAGCAATTTCAGCAACGATGATTTCACAACTGTTAGTCAGACGTTTTAATCTGCAAAGGTTAAGTGTTTGACAGTGACTTGTTCTCACATGCAGATGAGCTGCTTCCGGTGGAATCTTTAGATGTGCTCAAGCAGCGAGTTTTAAAATTTTTGAACATTTTTTTGTATAAAGCCACCCAAACAGAAACAGTCTAATAATTTGCAGGTAGGAGTATAGAAATCCAGGAGACATTTTTCTCGCTTGATATAAATTGCTCCAATGACCACCTTTCTTCCTTTCTGCCTGGGGTGTTTCCACACTTACCCTCGTGTCTACAAGTAACTTCGCAGTTACAGAGCTGAAGGCGTTTGTGGGATATGAATGTCAGAGCAGGCCGGTCTTCACTTCAGTGCCCTGCAGGATTTTAAATGAGTGAATGTGCCGCTTGGCACAGAGAAGAAGAGAAATGGGGTATTTTACCTTTTACCTGTGCAATAAATTTGAATTTTAAACTTGGTAGAGTGAAGAGTTTATATCTTGTGCTTCTAATTGTATAAGAGAGCAAAACTTCACAGGCTTTATATATTGCTACACTCAACTGTTAAATGCAGCTCTTTGTGAAACAAACTTTAAGGTCATTTTCCCATAGATAATACATTTTTTTCTACTGATTCAGATTATGTCACATCAGATTTTGTCTGTGTTGCCTGAAGAACATAAGACAGTTAAGAAAATAAGAGGTGGCCAAACATTAACTGTGTGTAAGCCACACTGTAATCAGTGGTTGCTCTTAAGCTTGATTGTGTACTGCGGAGAACGTGTGTTTTAGAGGAGAGTGAGTGTTCCTCGGTACAGGCGCCACGCTAAGTGGTTTACGTATGTTTTCTATTTTCACATCTCCGTGACTCCTTCAACCCTCTTCTACAAATGAAGATGTAAGTTTATCAATGGTTCCCCCAGTTGGCCTGCCAGCAAGTCCTCTGGGAAGCGCTTCGAAGATGGAGGTTCTTGGTCCCCGCCTTACAAAGTGCAGGGTGTGGGTCTCAGGGTCTCTCTGGGTTGTAGCGTTCCCAGCTGATTCTGACAAGCGCCTAGGAGGGCAGGCTGAGCTCGCAGACCCGCCCAGTGCCTGAGTGGTAGAGTTGACCTTGGCGTTCAGTTCAGTGGGACTCCAGAGCTCACCGGTCTGTAAGGAACCCTCACGGGGCATCCGTAGACTCTGGCATTTGACAGACTCCTCGCATTCAGCTGGTCTCATGTCTTTCCTCCTGTGGGATTCCCCTCGGAGCACCCTGGAGAGCGGTCATCTGAGCTTGCTGGAAGCAGTTCAGAGAAAGCGAGCCTCCAAGCTTCTGTTGCTGAGCAAGCTCTTGTCTACCTGGGCACAGATATTCTTGCCTGTAACTTTCTAGTTTTGCCCTCTGGACCTATCAAGAGTAAGTCCAGTGCTCCTTTTGCACTACAGCCTTTATGCTATCTGGAGAAACCCAGCTTCTTCCTCCCGAGGCCCGAGGCTTTCCTGCTGTAGGCTGAGGGTGTCCGTGCAAGTGTGAATCACTTACATTCCTCCCACCCCCACCCAAAAAAAAAAAAAGAAATCCCATCACCACCTCACCAACCAACCACCACAGCAGCCACAGAACCTCCTGGCTTGTGAAGGAAGCACGTCCCTGGGCTGGTTCTCCCGAGCCTCGTGTCATTCCTTAGCCTCCCGTGCTTCCCAGGTAATTTTCCTTTTATTCCTTTATTACTTAGCTCTGTATCAGACTTAGGATGCTCGGTCATTGTTTATAACACATATATACATTTTGTTTGTTGAAAAAGGTCACTCAAATTCCAGGTGAAAAATCCCAAGACCCTGCCAGAGCAGGCACCTGGGGCCGTAAGGGAGAAGTTCGGCGTGCGGAGACGAGCAGGCGTCTCCCTCAGTTCCAGGTAGCCTGTGACCCCGCGGCCCTCGGCGGTGACAATGGAAGAACAAACTGTTCTGCACAGCTCCTCCACTGTATTAAAAGCTCCTGTATTGAACCCTTCAGCCTTCTGTGTTTAAACTATTTCCCATCTTGTTTGAACTATTTTCTCTGGAACAAACATTTATTGTGGGCAGTGTAAATAACCGCTGACACTCTGTTTATACTGACTTTGCGATGTCTCTTCTGGGCCACTACTTAGTTAACAGAGGGTTTGGAGACCCGAGTTCATGTCCCTGCATTGTCCCCGAGTGAGAGCTCAGGCAGGTCTTGTAATTTTCTGGGCCAAAGGTCTTTCGTGAAATAGGATTAGTAAATACCTTGGCCCTGCCTTGTGGAGAGGGATACCACACAGTGCTTTGGCATAGCCAGAGAAATGTGTTACAAAAAAACAGCGTGATGCTGTTGGGAATTATGAAATGCCTTATTATTAGCGCCACTGTTGGCTTATCAGTGGAATTTAGACTTTTTTTCTAACATACTATTTAGCTTTTTTATTTTGTTGCTGCTGTTAGTTTAGACAGGACGAAGGTTATCAAAAATATTTACTAGAAAACTCTGACTTCTCAGGGAACACCCTGAGACTCTCCTAATCGACTTCAGGTGGGCTTGGAGAGGGGTTTGGGTGTGCGCTTTGCGTGTGCTCACGTGCACACTCAGGTGTGAGTGCCCGCTCCATCTGTTCTCAGGAAGGAGCTAGATCAGAGGCGCGCCCCCGCGGACTACCCAGCTCTTTCCTTGCCTTTAGAGTGGACTGAAAGAAATAACCTTCTTCCATCTCCCAGGAGTGGGTTTAGGGTTATCTGTCCATCCGGCCTAATGAACAGCCCCCCCGCCCCTTTTTAACTTAGTGAAAGTGTGACCTGGCCTTAAGTTTGATCACTGAGGGAAATAATTTCTGGTGGGGTGGTTTCGTTGGAAAAGCAAGCCAGTGAATTGCAGTGATGCGTGGTCCTGAGTAGTCTCTCCTAAAGGGCCTGACACTGGGGTTGGAGGTGACTAAAGGGGCGCCTTCTCCAGGTTCCACGTGGAGAAGCTCTCCCGCCTCTGTCAGAGTCTCTGAATATCTGTCCCGCCCTGTTTCTCCCTCTGTGAAATGTTAGCATCGGGCAATATATCCTTTCACTTTCCTCGGGGTTAATTAATTGTGGAATGTTTTGCACATCAAAAGGTACTTCAGAAATGACCGCATCGTTTGTTTCCCATTTGGAAGGAGTAGTAAAGGTATCTCTTTCTTGAGAGTAATTTAGAGATGGAGAGACAGGTCCGATTCTTGCCAGGATCCGAGATACCGTGTTCTGATGCGCCACTCAGGGTCTGTTCTCATGCGGTAGGTACAGAAGAAGTAGTAAATGGGGCGCACTGGGGCCCTAGGACTGTAACACCGCAGAGCACTGCAGACATGTCAGTGCTCAGTGTGACCGTAGGTCCACAGCGTGCCAGGTAGAATGTGCAAGTGTGCGCTAGACGAGGTGTTAACAAAGCAGACCTGGGAGAGAGGACGAGAAGTGGCATTTTGGCCCTTGTTCAAGTAGCAGGCAGCAGGAGATGGCGTGGAAACCAAGCTCGGGGCATCTCCTGTGGCTCCTTCGTTCCTCAGCATCTACACGTAGTTTGGATATCACTCTTTGCCCCAAAGGATTCCACTGCAGTTTGATTCAGTACTATTTGATTGTTTAATGACATAAAAGAGTTTTAGAATTCAATTTCAAAATAAACAAGGACATGAGTTAAAGTCATAACTCAGTGAGTTCTTGTTGGCTTTTGAGCTCGTAGGACAAAGTGCATAGATTTTATTCCTCCTTCTCCTCAAAAATCACTACCCCAAAAAGATCTGGGGGCTTTTATTTTAACCCCGAGTGAACTCTTGTTTAACAACATTGACTGCAAATGTGCTTCTTGGGAATTGCACCACTTTATAATTGCCTTCTCCGTTTCTTGCCTTGCTTAGCTAGTGTCTGCAAGCACTGATTTATAAGCGTGAGCTGTAATGATGTCAGCTGTCTGCTAGCATGATTGGAGGACTTGTTATGAAATGAAGTTAATTTTATATCTTTTTTTCTCGGAAACTCTTTTACGCCTCATTTTAAGCAGATAAGTGACATAAAAGACCAAGCCACTTGGAGGTAATGCATTTAGAAATTGCTGGTTGATGAGCTTATGCTTATCTAATTTTGTTTTAAGATCCAGATATATCTATTGAGAATAGATTTTTGAGTGGAAGAACAAAACTACTCTAGGACAGGTGAATAAGATACCAGAAAAAGGAAAATGGAAGGTTTCTCTCTATATGTTTTTTTTTTTTTACCCCCCCAGCCCCAATATGTTTTTACTTGCTCCAAAAATCATTTTAACATCCTGGAATTTATGTTTTAGTCATGGTTGTCTAAAATATTATTGTGGAAATATTATTTAGCTTAATAGTTTTAATTAAAGTAAATATCTGTGTTTTAAGCCAAAGCATTTATGTTGTAAAAGGCTACCAGCTACTTTTTAAACATCCTTTTCTTTGCTGGGTTTTCTTTTAGAGATAATGCTCTTTCATGCTATTTCTCATCAATGTGCACATCATGCTAATGTTTCTGTTTAAATGCATGCATGAGTAAGAAGCACTAAATTTGATTAACTTTATTAACAATAAATAATGAGTATACTCTTTTATGTTAACCCTTATTTTATTGTGCATCAGCCTTTAGACATTTTGCTATTTGGATAAGCAATCATTTATATCCTTTTAAAAAATATTTATGGCTCCTTTGACTAATTGCTTCTTATGTGGCTTAAAGCCTTTTGCATTGGTACCATTTGTTAAAACACAGCCAGAGGCAGCCAGAAGCAGCCAGAGCAGTCTCATTTTTCAAAAATTTAGTGTCATTTTTATAGACAAATAACACTTGTAAATGATGGATAATAGTTAACACGATGCTGCATGGTATAAAATGTGCATGAATTATATTTTCTGGAAGTGAGAAGGTTAACTTGTCTGTGAACTAATTGAAGAGCTTTATGGTAAATGCAAAGTGCTGTGTGCACATTATTGGCATGGCTTAAACTAGCTGAAAAAGGGATTTTCCTTCCCTTGGGTATTATTCATTAGGTCATCTTCTTTTCTGGCTGGCTGATGTATAAGAAGAGCGTCTAATCATAATGCATCGATAGAATTTATAAAAGAGAGCCCAGCTCGTAGGTACTTTCCACAGTGAGTTGGCAGATACATATGTTGCACATTAGAAATGCGGGTGGCGGTGTAGGCATTGGAATTATCACCGCCTAATGATATATTTTTATATTTTCACAGGCCATGTTTATCAGGCCGACTGTGGTATCTGACCTAGGGAAAATAAATGGTGGAAGATATTCTTGGCTTCCTCTGCAGATTGCAATATATAAATAACAACCTTTTTGTTATAGGAAGGCTAACTCACAGGTCTCTTTCTTCCTGTACTAGAAAGTTGTGTTAGGTTGAAAATACACAGTATCAGTTTAATAGCAATTAGAATGTCTGATCAAGGATATTTATGTGTTGAAGAAAACTTGAGACACTTCCCTCATTCAAAGGTTCGACTTTCCCTCCCACGTGAGACATTGTCGGCTTTCGGCAGGTCTGTGGGGAGGACGTATGTTTGAGGTCCTTCTCGTATTTACCCCCTCACTCCAGCTACCTTTTCTCATTGGGTTAGTGTTGTGGAAGAAAACGAGTTGCGGAAAGAGATAATTGTATAGAAGTGGAGAGGATTTCTTACTTGACTGGTCTGGTCATAAGCTGACTTTGTGTTTTGTGACTTGGCTGCTGTTAAACTTCTCTTTATTTCTGGTGTTTTCAGTTTTACTATAATATGCCTAAGTTGGATTTCCTTTTATTTATCCTGATTGGTTTATCTGTGGATTCGTGTCTTTTATCACTTCTGGAAAATTCTCAGTTATTATCTCCTTGACTATTCCTTTTCTTCCATTCTTTCTATCCTTTTCTTCTAGGACTCTGATTAGACATAATTGAGCCCTACATCTCTTTTATACTTTTCTTCATCTTGGCTCTCTGTATTGCCTTTCAGGTAATTTCTTCATATCTTCCTTCCAGATCATTAATTCCTTTTTCAACTTCTCCTAATTTATGCTGGATAATCCTGTTAGTAAGTTTTTAATTTTAATAATTATAGTGTTTACGAGTTACATTTGGTTCTTTTAAAATCTGGTCATTTTTTAAACTTTTTATTTTGAAATAATTTCCAACTCACAGGAGAGTTACAAAAATAATGCAAATCTCATATGTAAAACCCCAACATTCCCATCCCCCAGATACCCAGATCCGCAATTTGAGCATTTTGCCACCTTTGTTATAACATTCTTTCTATCGATTTGTCTCGATACATCTCCCTCTCTCTCTGTTTTCTGAATATTTGAGAGCAGGTTGCACACATCATTTTAATCAAATGCGTAACACCTCCGTGTACGTTTTCTATGAGCAAGGATATTCACTCATGCCATTGTGTTAAGTGCAGTTAACACGTTCAAGAAATTTAACACTGATATAAATCTTACATTCTACATTCCAATTCTCCCTCTATCCCAACAATGTCCTTTTGAAACTTTTCTCCTCCATCCTTAGAGCCTATCCAGTATAATGTGTTGCATTAAATTGTCGTTATCTCTTTAGTTTATGCTTCTTTCCTTTTTTTAAATTATGGAAACATATGTACAACATAAATCTCCCAATCCCAACTCCTCCCAAGCATCCATTTTAGAATTAATCACATTCACAATGTTGCAGTACCCTCACTACCATCCATTTCTAGAACTTTCCCTTCACCCCAACAGTTTGCATTAATTCCCATTGCCCCTGTCCCCCACCCATGGTAACCTGTCCTCTAGTTTCTGTCTCTACGAGTTTTCATATTCTCTGACATTTTCTTTGTGGCTACCAAGGGGCTTACATTTAACATCCTGGATCTATAACAGTCTCATTTGCTTTTTTTTTTTCTTTTTTTTCCCCCTTCCTCAGATCCTCAGTTCCATCATGGGGTCTCAGTAGATCATTTGCTTTGATACTAATTTAACTTCAATAATATACATAAACTATGCAGTATATCCTACAGCCAGCAATCCCTTACCCCAGGCAGGACCACTTGACTGCTCTCGCGCAGTGTACTGTAGGAAAGCTCTACGAGCCATCCTCTACACGCAGGGCAAGTTCTGGGACAGCAAGTCCATCAGGACACTGCCAGGCAGACTGGGCCAGGCATACATGATCTCAGTGAGTGTACGAGGCTTCCTCTGCTACTTCTGGAACTGGGACCAGGGATCTGCACTGGGAGCATGGGCCGGCTCCATGCTGAGCCAGTGAAGGGTGGGGAGGGGCCAGCCAGGGTGCCACAACATCCTACCCTTTTTAAGATGCCTTTTTAAAAATGTGGTATTTGCCCTGTTACTGCAATCTTTTAATTTTCTGGAGCTTTGAGAATGCTATTTCTGCCAGTTCTTACTGGTGGTTCAAAGGGTCTGTGGGGAGATGGAGCCCTGAAACTTCTCACTCTGCCATCTTGATCAGAGTGGGCACGCCTGGTCATTTTGATGGTCACTAGCTGCCTGCTTATTTTGTGATTCTATCTTTTATTCTTTAATATTTCAAATGTAGTTATTTTGTCTTCTGCACCTGATAATTGAAACATCTGAAGTCCATGGTAATCTAAATCTGTCATTAGTTATTTCTTCTGACTCTCACTCATTGTGTTTTGTTTCCTTGTGTGTTTAGTAAGCACCAATTGTTAGTTCAGATCTGTAGAAAAACCTTTTAGGGCCTTGTATTAGTCAGCCAAAAGGGTGCTGATGCAAAATACCAGAAATCTGTTGGCTTTTATACAGGGTATTATTTGGGGTAAATTACCAGGCCATAAAGCATAAGTTACCAGGCCATAAAGCATAAGTTACTTCCCTCACCAAAGTCTATTGCCATGTGTTGGGGCAAGATGGCTGCTGACGTCTGCCAAGAGCTCAGGCTTCTTGGGTTCCTTCCTGGAGCTCTGGGAGCTGCTGTGCTTGCTCCACAAGTCCAGCTGTAAACTATCAGGTGAACAGCTCTGTCTCTCTCCCTGGGGCTTCTGCTGTGTCTAAGGAGCTGTCTCTATTCCTCTGTGTTCTTCCGTGGGTTCACTTCCTGGGCTCCAGCTCAAAACTCAGCATCAGAACTCCAACTCCCTCCTCTGCTCTGCCGTGTAGTTTTGTCTGTAAGTTCCCACCCCCTTGGTGGGGGGTGGGGACTCAACGTCCTACTGACGTGGCCCCATCAAAGCCCTGATCATAATTTAATCATACCCAGGTACAGACCCATTTACAAACATAATCCAATATCTATTTTTGGGATTCATAAACAATGCCAAACTGTCACAGGCCTAAATCAAAGATGTTTTTCTCCAGAGAGTATTAGCTTTTGCTTCTGCTAGGAGAAGCAAAATGGTCCTGAGACCATCGCATCCCCCTTCAGGTGCCCCAGGGTAATCCAGGAATTTCAGTTTGGTTTTCCCACCTGACCATAGACGTAAGGCCCTGTCTCCCAAAGGCCGCACTAAAACAAGCACTTGACCTCGTAAGATTTTTGTCCCTTTGTTGTGCTTACTGCCCTGCTTGTTTTCTTTTGTTTTGTTTGCTTGTTTATTTTCTCCCCTTTGGAGATTTTTCTTATTTCCTCGGAACTCAGCAAAACAGTAACACTTGATTTTTTATTTAGGATTTGGCTTTCTGCTGGTAGAGCCCCAGAGTATTTAGTCTGCCATATTTCTGGAAGCTTTAGTTGGTTTTGAAGTGACTTTCACTGAGGCCCTTTGGGCTCCCTTTGCTAGGGCAGTCTTATGCCTCAGCTACTCCCGTCTCTCACAGCTTCTGATTTTACAGAGGTCCACTCAATCCAGACCCATTGCTGGTGGTAATCACACTGCAGCTTTTTCCCCAGAGAAATACGAAATCCTCTCTTGATCCCCTCTTTCTTTCTCTCAGAGTGGGTGAAGGGTATAAAGAGCCATGAAGTCAGTTTTCCACACTTCCTTTGGAAGTTCCTTTGAAAAGTCTGGCACCTCATTTTCAGATTTTATATCTGTTGTAACTTGGTAACTCATTTGAAATTTCCAATTTAATATCCATCCATGCAAACACATACTCTATCACAGGGCAACTTTTCTCCTCCTTCTGACCTCCTGCTGCTTGTTGAATGGCTCCTAGAATAGAATGCATCTCCTACTTTCTATTCAAGCCAGTTGGTTCTCTTTTCTATTACCTTGCAGAATGTGCATCTTATCCTCTGTGATTCTGAGACACAAGAATGATGAGCAGTGAAGCCAGCAGAGCCCCGACGGGGTCACTGAAGACAGGACAGGCGCACACAGCACACTGTCATTTGGCGTGCTGTTTTGTTTTTTAAAAGTCATGCCAGATGAGCCTCATTAAATATAAGATTGCATTTATTAAGTACGCTCCCCTCGAGGGAGTGGAACTGAACTCTCTGTCTCTTGCGTGTGGGCTGCACTTTGTGGCTTTCCTCCAGAGGATGGAGTGTGGTAATGGAGAGAAGCTGGCTTTGGCGTGCAGAAACCTGGCAGGCTCGTCCCCGGCCGGGATCAGGGTCCACGTCAGCGGTGGTAAGTCACGTGGATAGTAAGTGCCCTTGACAAACGTGATGCGAGGAGCGTGGCACTTTACCTCTGTGGTCTTCCTCCCCCAAACCCATCACCTCAGTCTGATCATCAGAAAAACCCAAATTGAGGGACATTCTGTAAAATGCCTGACCAGTACTCCTCAAACTGTCAAGGTCATTAAAAAAGAAAAAAAA
>JAQZBX010048049.1:0-20300 GCA_029593785.1 Cabassous unicinctus | reverse complement strand
CACAAAACCAAATTCCATAGGGTAGACTGCAAATGAGGGCTTCTGATGAAGGCCCTTATTGAGTTCCCTGGGAGATGCTGTATATCTGAAGTAGAAATGAGAATTCTCTCTCTGGATGCTGAAATAACTTCTCCTTTTAATGCCTTCTGATTGGATGACTAATTGCTGCTGGCAATCTCCTCAATAGTTTGTAGATCTAACCAGTCATCTATGCAATCACTCACCTATGATTAAATTCCATGGCATGCCCTTGTATTGCAATTAGCCCAGTGCTTGCTGGGAACCATTACCTGGCTAAGTTGATCTATTAGCCTAACAATCACACACAGGAAAAACCTACAATGACATTAGAAGAAATAGAAGACCTCAACAAAGCAATCAGAAATAATGAGATTTAAACAGTCATCAATAACCTCCCAAAATGAAAGGCCCAGGACAAGATAGTTTCACAAGTGTATTCTACCAATAATTTTAAGATGATCTAATAAAAGTGTTGTTCAAGCTCTTTCAAAGAATTGAGCAAGAATGAATGCTACCGAACTTTTTCTATGAAGCATTCACCCTAATACCAAAACTAATTAAATATTCTACAAAAAATGAAAATTACAGAACATATTTTCCAATGAATATGCCTGCAAAAGTTAACAAAACACTAGCAATCAAAATCCAAAAGCACATTAAAAGAATTATACACCATGATCAAGGGGGTTTTATGCAAGAGTGGTTCAACACACAAAAAATCAATATGTATACTATATCACAATAATATATCTAAGAAGGAAAACCACATAATCATTATAATTGATGCAGAAAATGCAATTTACATAATAGAGTATCCTTTCTTAAAAAAAAAAAATTACCCTGAATGTTAAGAATGGAGGGAAACTTTCTCAACATGGTAAAGGGAAGGAGTCCTGGGCCCTGATCCTATACAAATATCAGAAAGAGAACATTCACAACACCTGTTTGAACATGGATTTGAAGAAAAAAAACAGTGCACAATCAAATCCATAAGACATTCCCATACATTTGCAATATCCTTTATCTGAACCAAAGGATCTCATGACATCATTTTGCTTAGGAATCAGATATATTTGCCAACAATTTACAGTAAATATTACAATGTAGAAAATCTTGTCACTCTGCCAGTGCTTCTCAAATTTTCCTACCTGGACCAGTATATCACAATACCTGGTAATACATTAAAATGCACATTTTTTTTTTGCTCAGCCCAGATCTTCTGAATCAGAAATTCCTGGCATGGGGACAGCAATGTGTCGTACACACCTTGTATGGAATTCATGACAGGTGTTCAAGTTTGGGGACCACTAATCTAGAAAACACCCCCAACCTCGCTACCCATATGGAAAGTGTATGTGCAGTGCTGGTTGGAATCAGGGAATTTTTTCAAAAACAAATAGCAAAGATCAAGATTCTGGAGATGGGACAGAGGAAAGGAAGCTTTCTCCTGAACGTGAAACAATTGGACAAAAATTGCAAACTAAAAAAGTGGTATCACATATCCAGGGCAATAATTAGATGAAGAAGAGCTGAAAAATCTGAACCATTAAACATGGGCTACTTTAAAGATCCACAATAAGTTACACCAAGCCTTAAAAAGAGACTTAACACAAAGTTAATCAACAAAACCCTATGCAAGGATAAACTGAACTTCAGAAATAAAAAAGATTAAAGCAGAATTAAATGAAATTTAGAATTAAAGAACAGTCATTTCATAGATCAACACAACAGATACAATAATAATGAAACAGAAATAATGTGAAAGTTACCAAAATTTGACAAAGAAAATTAGTGAGAACGTACTCAAAATGGAAAAATGGTGCGGATAGAATTGCTGACATGGGGTTGCCAAAAACCTTTCAATTTAAAAAAAAACTGCGAAGCACAATATAATGAAGTGCAGTGAAATAAATAGGCCCTGTATTGTAAAACCAGAAGGAGCAAGGATTTTGTTACTGATTTGGACAAGAGCTTTATGACTTATATATGTGCAAATATTCCTCTGAATTTGTGTTTTTGTTTTCATCACCTTTTACAACATGTATTGATTCTCTGACATTGGTGCCACAATCTAGGGGAGAAAATATAAAAACATGCCAGCAGTCATAGAAATTTAGACATTTAAGGACAGTGTAGATAAGCCTTCTCTTTTTTCAAATGTGGAAATTTTTAGCTAATAGAAGGGAAGCAGTATGTTAGAGAGTCATAGCTAGTTATTGGAAGTATCTGGATTAGAACATAACCCTGATAACTATATTTTTTCTCTCTCTCTATCCTTTAACTCACAGGAGTCCATTTTTGAAAGATTTACTTAACAGTGGGTCTGGAACTATGGACAAATTTTCTTCAAGAAAGCTCATTTAAAATGGTACATGAGTCCAAGACTGCCACACTAAACTATTTACCCTACATTTCAGCTTATTTTGGTTTGTCATATTTTTCTTGTATCTTACAAAGATTCTGCTCTAACCTTTCTTATAAGTTACATAGGAACTGTTATATTCAGTGTGCATGTTGGAAATATAGCTATGTTTATTGAGGTTAAAATATGCTCTGTGCCACCTGACTGCTCATACATTATCTGATTTAAATCTCTCATATAGCTAGTATGTGACATGTGTAGTGTTTAAACCAGTTAAATTGAGTAGGGAACACCAAAGTTACATGCTTCACTGTGCAAACTGATTCTCAGAATAAAGTATTGTCCTGCAAACATTTATTTTGTTTTCTTTCTTTTTATTAGCTATTATTTTTACTTTTAAATGTAACTACTAAAAATCCTTTTTATTTTTGGTTGACCTGAAAAGGTTATTTTTTACAAAAAATATGTAAAATTGTAGTCCTCTACACAGGCTTGTAAAATAAAAGTATGTCATCACTAAATTTTAACCAATTTGACAACTATTATTATGTTTGAAGTATATATACTTATTTTTTGTTGGTTTGGCAATACAATTAGTCCATCTTGCTCCCTACTTTTAATTCACAAATACTTGGTAATTATGTAAAAAGAAATTGCTTTTCTAAAAAATTATCAATGCTTTTTAAGGTTGAAAGCTCTTTTAAAAATGTGACCATTTATTAGCTAGGGAAATGTAATGGCATATACTGTTGTTATAATAGTGCTGTATTTGAAGCCCTGTAAATGAAGATAAACAACATAAATTTATCTTTATATAAAACTTTGTTGCCCAGAAAACCACAAGCAGTTCTGGCCCCATTATATAGAGAACTGTTAGAATGGAAATAGAAAATTTTCAGACTAATTCAGTGAAAAGTTAAGGGGATTCAACAGGTGCTTAGAGCATGGAAAATATTGTTAGTGAAATTTATTTTTGTTAACAAATCTAGGGAAAGGAAGTGAGCTGGAAGTCAAAACCCTTGAGTAAATATTCATCTGTGCTGCTGCTGGTCAGTGTGGCTTGAGCAGGTCTCGTCACTTGTTTCGAATTACCTCATGGATAAAATTTTAAAGATGAAGAAAATGAATCCTTGGAATCTTTTAGCTATATTTTGCTTACAAAATTATGAATCATTTTTATAATGGAAATAAGTGATTTGCATAACAAACTTGAAGAAATGTTTTTATATAACATTGTTTCAGGTAGTATATATTTATAGTTTCTAAAGTGGCTTAAATAAAGTCATTTATTCATTCAACAAATTCTTGAGCACCTAATGTAAGCCAGTTTCTGTACTAGGCCTCTAGAAAAAGCAGTAATAAAATAAAATTGAAATTCCTGCCTTCATGTTGCTTATATTCTTGTCAGGGAAACATGTAATAAGTAGACTAAATGAGAAAAACATATATTGTATTCAATGATTAGACAGACAGATTATGGTGATTACAAAGAAGAAATGGGATAATAAGAATTTGGAAGATGGATGCATTCATTTAATGGGAGTATTGCCTAAATTAAGAACAGTCCTGTCATTGATGCCACTCACAGATTATTTTGTTCTCACATTATTTTTATCAGGAGTCTGAATTTACTTTTATCTTTGTATGCAAATGGATCTGTCTGTGTCTCTGAAGGTGAATATCCTGTTACTGTTTTATGGAAATACATGGTATTGAATAGGGTTTATTAATTTAGGGAAGTATTAGTGTTTGTGTGAAGGATTGTTTTGGGAAATGAGAAGGGACTCAAAATAGTTCACAAAAAAATAAATAAAAATGAACATAAGCAGTAATCAAAGAATTGAGGGAAAATTTTATAAGACTTACAAAAATTATCAAAATGGCAGATATGTCAAGCATTATCAGCAGTTATTATAATTAAATTCTCGTGTCAAAAGAGAGAGATTGGAGATCCAAGATGGAGGAGTAGGGAATGGCAGGCTGCACTTCTCCAGAAATTGTGGGAAGATAGGCATAGCTACCTGGCAGAAGGGAAGCCATGGGACAGTGGGGGCAATTGGAGAGGGCAGTTAGAGAGTAGAGACACATTTCGCTGGGGGAAAGGGAAGCTGTAGGACATAGGTTACTCAAACCAGCAAGCAGATTGCTTAGAAGGACAGAGAAGCTGGGGAAGTGACTTGGCTGGAAGACCAGTGCTCATCTGGCTCTGAGACTGAAGAAAGCTCCAAAGCAATCAGGTGACCATGAGGTTACCCAGCAGGCTCTTGAGGGAGGGTGGGAGTCGCAGGGAAAACAGATGTGGGACCAGCAGCCAGCCAAATCAGGGGGATAGAAGGGTAGGAAGAATGGGAGATAGGATAGGTTGGCCTGAGGAAAAGAAAGGAAAGACACCAGCCAGTGCTGAATCTACTCCACGGTGAGGAGAAGGGGGAGCTGATCAGCAAGCTGTTACACCCATCCTGGGCAAAAGAGGAACTGGATGAATGAAGGTGTAGGCTGACAGGTACTTAACAGCCCAGGAGTGAGAGAAGCTCAGAGAGGCAACCAGCAAACCATTGTCCTGAGGGAACAGAAGGTGGGCAGAGGCAGGCAATAATCTTTCAGAAGAAGCCTAACCAGTGGAGTTGGTGTAGCTCAATGGTTGAAGACCTTCTTGATAAATAAAACGGCCTAGATTCAATCCCTGATACCTCCTAAAATAGGTATAGGAAAGTAGGAAGTGGTAGCCCCAGAGCTGTAAGGTGACCAAACAGCCCTGGAAATAAGACATCCAGAGAGCAATCCAGTGAGTTGTCAGGCACACAGCTGGCTCTCTGGTGGACTGGGAGTTGAGAGAAAACCAGCTTTGTGAAAGGAAACTTATAGACTGAGATTTCTTTTTTAGGTTTATTGATTTGTAATTTTGTATTGTTTATTTTTAATTTTTTATTCTTTATTTCTGTACACCAGGTTAAATTAACTGTGAAGGACAGACATCAGGGTAATTGATTGATAAGTACTGGCAAACTAAGATGTTTGCTAGTGGCCTGAGAGGGAAGCCTGATTTTACTGATTTTCTCTTTTCTTTTCCTTTTGCTTTTTTTTTCTTCTTTTCCTTCTTTTAGCTCTTTTATTTCCTTAGGTTCTTTATTTATTCATTTTATTTCATTTTTCCCTCTTCCATTACTTTACATTCATTCCACCTTCTTTTGTTTATTGACATTTTCTTTCATCTCTTCTCATCATTCTGGTCTTTTATTTTACTTTTTAATTTTTTTGTATTCCAAATTTTTATGATTTTTCACTCTACTAATTTTTTCTGGTCCTTTTATGGTGTATTCCATCTTTTTATTACTAATATTATTGTTGTATTCATTCTTTCTGTTTATACAGTCTTAATTTATTTTGGGGGGAACTTTGAAATTACAATGCTATAGAATATGTGGAACCAAGCACCAAAGATGAAACTTAGCACAAAAAAGAAGTAAAACCATGGAGTTGATAGAGAAGCTAATAAGCTGTAAAAAGCCATCAAGACAAACAGGTGCATAGACACCAGCAAAAAATTACAAATCATACGAAGAAACAGGAAGGCATGGCCAAGAATATTGAACAAACTAAAAAGGCACAGAATATGAAATACCTAATCAAAGACGTCCAAACAAATATCATGAATAAACTTAATGATGTGAAAAAAAAAGACATAAAAGTTGATGTGAAGAGACTGGAGGAATATACACAAGAGATGATAAACATACATAAAATGTTAATAGATCCAATGGAGATGAAAGGCACAATGCAAGGAATTAAAAATATGAATTAAACACAAAGCAGATTTGAAAAGGCAGAGGGAAGAATTTGTGTATCAAAGATAGAATATCTGAAATTACACAGAGAGTAGAACAGATAGATAAAAAAATAGAAAAAAATCAGCAGGAGATAAAGGAACTGAATGAAAACACAAAACAAACAAACATACACATTTTATACATCCTAGAGGGAGATGATTAGGGAAGTGTTGAGGAAATAATGGCTTAAAATTTTACAACTCTTTAAAGCAAAAGGGTATACATGTCCAGGAAATGCAGTATACTAAAAACGGTACAAATCCTAACAGGTCTAACCCAAAGACACATACTTATCATATTGCCAAAAGCTCAAGACAATGAGAGAATTTTGAAAGCAGCAAGAGAAATGTAATCCATCAAAAATAAGGGAAGCTTGATAAGATTAAGCACTGATTTCTTATCTGAAACCATGGATGCAATGACGCAGTGGTGTGATATAGTTAAGGCAATAAAAGAAGAAACTTCCAGCCAAGAATTATGTATCCAGCAAAGCTTGCATTGAAAAATGAGTGATAGTTCCAAATATTCCCAGATAAACATAAATTAAGAAAGTAATTAACAAGATACCTGCTCTTCAAGAAATACTAAAGTGAGTGCTGCAGGTTGAAAGGAAAAACAGGAGAGAGATGATTGGATAGTAGCATAGAAAGGAAGATTATTAGCATCACCAATTAGAAGGATAAAATGAGAAATAGAAGCAAACTATGACATATGTAAACCTAAAGAAAAAATGATTAATGTAACTACAGCCTTGACAGTAATAGCATCGAATGTTAATGGATTAAACTCTCCAATCAAAAGACATAGATTGGCAACATGGATAAGTAAATATGACACATCATTATGCCATTTAAAAGAAAATCACTTTGTGCTCAGGGACACAAGGAGATTGAAAATGAAAGATTGAAAATATTTACATGCAAATATTAAACAATAAAGGTGGGAGTACCTATACTAATATCAGACAAAATAGGCTTTAAATGCAAAACTATTTTAGAAGATAAAAAGAACAATATATATTAATAAATGGGGTAATCAATCAGAAAGAGCAAACATAAATACTTATGCAACTAATCAAGGTACCTAAAAATACATGAGACAAAAACTGGTAAGCTAGGGTGAGACATACATGCCTCTATAATTATAGTGGGGAAATTTAATACACCAGTATCACTATTATATAGAACATCTTGACAGAGGTTCATTAAGAAACAGAGAACTTGAAAATACATTAGATGATCTAGACATAATAGAAAAATATAGAACATTACATGTGAATACAGCAGGATATATATTCTTCTTGAGCACACATGGATCATTCTCCAGGATAGAACTCATGTTTGGTCACAAAACAAGTCTTAACCAATTTAGAAAGATTGAAATACAAAGAAATATCTGTGACTAAAACAGAACGAACCTGGAAATTAATAAGAGGCCAGAACAAGAATAGGCACAGAGATATGGATGTTTAAAAACATATTTGTAAATAATCTGTTTGTCAAGGAGGAAATTTCATAAATCAGTAACCACCTTGAAATGATTTAGAATGAGAACACAACATATCAAGATCTATGAGATGTAGCTAAAGCAGTGTTGAGATGGAAATGTATAGCCATAAACACTTTTTATTAAAAAATAAGAAATAGCTAAAATTGAAGACTGAACAGCACACCTTGAGGAACTAGAAAAAGTATAACAAACTGTACACGATGCAAGCATAATGAAGGAAATATCAATGATTACAGCAGAATTAAATGAAATTGAGAATGAAAAAAAAAAGCACTAGAAAAAGTAACAAAAAAGCTAATTCTTTGAGAAGGTTAATAAAATGGACAAACCTTTAGCTAGCCTACAATGGAAAAAAAAAGCAGATGCAATAAATAAAATAAAAGCTAAGAGAGGGGATATCACCACTGATCCCACAGAAAGTAAGAGTATCATAAGAGGATACTTTGAAAAATTTAATGCCAACAAGATGAATAATAGATGAAATGGACAAATTTCTAGAAACACAAAAACAACTTACCTTGATGAAAGAAGGAATCGATGAACTTAATAGACCAATCACAAGTAACAAATTGAATTATTCATCATAAACCTCCCAGCTAAGAAATGCCCATGACCCGACACAAAACAGAGAACTACAAGTGTTGAGAAGATGTAGAAGAAAGGGAATACTCATCAACTGCTGGTGGGAACGGACAATGATGCAGCCATTTTGGAGGAAGGTTTGACAGTTCCTTAGGAAACTAACTACAGAATTGCCATTATGATACAACAGTCCCACTACTGGGTATATACTCAGAAGAATTTGAAGTGGGGACATGAACAAATATAATCACAACAATATTCATAGCAACATTATTCACTCTTGATAAAAGTTGGTATCAACCCAAGTGTCCAACAACAGATGAATGGATAAAGAAAATGCGGTGAAAGGAGAGAAAATGTATTACATGGAAACAATAAGTAAAATAAGAGATTGGAATACTCTACTTATATCAAGCAAATTAGACATTTAACCAAAAGCTTTGAAAAAGCACAAGGAAGGACACTGTAACCTGATAAAGGGGTCAATTCAATGAAAAGATTTGACATTTATAAATATATATTCACAAAATAATAGAAACCAATATTGACAGATTTGAAGGGAGAAATGGATAGTTCTATATTTATAATAGAAAACTTCAATACACCACTTTAAATATTGGGTTAAACATATAGACAGAGGATCAATAAGATAATAGAATACTTGAATAATGCTATAAATCAACTAATCCTAACAGACATATATTGAACATTTCACCCAACCAAGTAGAATAAATATACTTATCTTGTTCAAATGTTTTATTCTACAGGGAAAGCCATATATTTTGCCACAGAACAACTCTCAATAAATTTATAAATATAGAAATCACACAATATATATTACCCTACCACAAAGGAATGGACATAGAAACAAATAATATATGAAAAAAGGAAACATCAAATATATGAGGAAATTAAATAGCACATTCTTTAATAAACTATGGGTCAAAAATGAAATCAAAGGGAAAATTAGGAAATATCTTGAGGTGAATAAAAATTAAAAAGCAATGTACAAAAACTTATGGATGCAGCAAAAGCAGTGATCAGAGGAAATTTATCACTACACATGCTTATATTAAAAATAGACGAGAGATCTCAAATTGGTATCATTTCCTCACATTCGGAGGAACTAGAAAGAAGAAATTAATATTAAAGAAGAGGTAAGTAAAATAGAGAATTAAAGTAAACAGAGAATCAATGAAAACAACTTGGTTCTTTGAAATATTAAAGTAGAAACAATTTTAGCTATGCTGACAAATATAAAAAAGGCAAGACAAAAATAATTAAAAACAGTAAAGATGGATGGGAATTAACCTTGTATCCCATCATTTTGCTGAACTTGTCTATTAATTCCAGTAGCGCTATTATGGATTTTTCAGGATTTTTTAGATATAGGATCATGTCATCAGTGAATAATGAAAGTTTTACTTCTTCCTTTCTTATTTTGGTGACTTTTATTTCTTTCTGTAGCTTAATTCCTCTAGCTAGAACTTCTAGCATAAGATTGATTACAGTGGTGACAGTGGGCATCCTTGTCCTGATACTGACATCAGAAGGTAAGCTTTCAGGCTTTCACCATTGAATACAATGCTAGCTGTGGATTTTTCATATGTGCACTTTACCATTTTGAGAAAGCTTCTTTCATTTATTTCTGCTCTCATATTTACTATTTATTTCCTTCAGCTTGGTTTGGGATTAGGTTGCTGTTCTTCTTCTAGTTCTTCCAGGTGTGCAGTTAGATCATCTATTTTAGCTCTTTTTTTTTTTTTTTGTAAGCTTTGAGGGCTATAAAGTTCCCTCTCAGGGATTGCCTTTGTGGTGTCCCATAGGTTTTGATATGTTGTGTTTCATTTTCATTCATCTCAAGATTTCTGCTGAATCCTCTTGCAATTTTTTCTTTGATCCACTGAATTTTTAAGAGGATGTTGTTTAATCTCCACATATTTGTGAATTTTCTCTTTTTATGTCCATTATTGATTCCTAGCTTTATTCTGTTGTGATCAGAGAAAGTGTTTTGTATAATTTTAATCTTGTTAAATTTATTGATACTTGTCTTGTTACCCAACATATGGTCTATCTTGGAGAAGTATTCATGAGCACTTGAAAATAAGGTATATGCTGAATTTTGAGGTGCAATGATCTATAGACATTCATAAGGTCTAGTTAATTTATCATGTTATTCAAGCTCTCTCTTTCTTTATTTAGCCTCTGTCAAGATGTTCTATCCAATACTGAGAATGGTGTATTGACGTTTCCAAATATTATTGTAAAGACATTTATTTCTCCCTTCAGATTTTACAGTGTGTGCCTCATGCTTCAAGAAGCACTGAGGTTAGATGCATAAATATTCAGAATACTTATATCTTATTGCTGAATTGCCCTTTTTATTAATATATAATGGCTTTCTTCATACCTTCAAAGAGTTTTGCTTTAAAAATCTATTTTGTACAATATTAGTATCACTACTCCAGGTCTTTTTTTGGTTACTGTTTGTGTGAAATATATTTTCCCAATCTTTCACTTTTAACAGGAATCAATATCATTTCTATATATTAGTGATGTCCTATCAGAGGAGGAAATCAGGAAAAAATTCCCATTTATAATAATGCCTAAAATTATCAAATATTAAGGAATAAACTTAACCAAGAACATAAAGGACTTGTATTCTGAAAACTACAAAACATTGATAAAACAAATTGAAGAAAACTTAAACAAACAGAAGGATATTCCGTGTTCAGGATATTCCGTGTTGGAAGACTAAACATAGTTAAGATGTCAATTCTAACCAAACCGATTTACAGATTCAACACAATCCAAACAAAAATCTCAACAGTCTTTTTTGCAGAAATTGAAAAGCTAATAATCAAATTTATTTGGAAAGCTAAGGGGCCCCGAATAGCAAAGAATGTCTTAAAAAGAAGAATGAAGTTGGAGGACTCTCAATCTTGATTTTAAAGCATATTATTTAGCTAAAGAGATAAAACCAGTATGGTACTGGAATAATGACAGACAGATTGATCAATGGAACCAAATCAAGAACTCAGAAACTGACTGTCACATCTTGATTTTTAGCAAGGCTGTTAAGCAACCCAGCTGAGTCAGAACAGTCTATTCAACAAATGTGTCAGAAAAACAGGATAGCCATAGCCAAATGAAAGAAAAAAGACCCCTATGTCACATCTTATGCAAAATTTATCTCAAAATGGAGCAAGGACTTAAATACAAATACAAAAACCCTAAAACTCCCAGAAGAAAATGTAGGAAAGCATGTTCAAGATCTTGTGGTAGGTGGTAGTTTCATAAACCTAAAGCATGAGCAACAAAAGAAAAAATTGATAAATGGGACCTCTGCAAAATTAAACAGTGTCCCACCTCAAAGAACTTTATCAAAAGGGTGAAAAAGCAACTGACTCAATGGGAAAAAATATTTGGCAATCACATATCTGATAAGTGTTTAATATCCATGATATTTAAATAGATCATACAACTCAACAATAAAAACACAAATTATCTAATTTTAAAATGGACAAAAGACTTGAAAAGACAACTGTCCAAAGAAGAAATACAAATGGGGAAGAAACACATGAAAAAATGATCAATATTACTAGCTATTCGGAAATTGCAAATCAAAACTAAAATGAGATATCCTTTCACACCTAGTAGACTGTTCCGAAAAAAATCAGAAAATTGTAAATGTTGGAGATGATGTGGAAATATAGTAATGTTTTTTTCACTGTTGGTGGGAATGTAGAATGGTACAGCTACTGTGGATAATGGCTTGTCATTTCCTAGGGAATTTGAATATAGACTTGCCACGGGACCCAGAAATACCACTGCTAGGTATATACCTAGAAGAACTGAGAGCAATGACATGAATAGATATCTGCACACCGATGTTCATTGTGGTGTTATTCATGATAGCCAAAATTTGGAAACTACCCAGGTGTCTATCAACTGATGAATGGATAAACAAATTGTGGAGTATAAACATGATGGAATATTATGCAATGGTAAGAATTGAAATCATGAAACATATGACAATGTGGATGAAACTGGTAGACATTATGTTGAATGAAAACAAGCCAGACACAAAAGGACATATATTGTATGATTGCCCTATTATGATCTAAATATATTATGTGAAATAGGAATATATCATGTGAAATAGAAATAGGAGTAGAAATGCATCTATAAGACTGTTTTTCTTAGTAGCTGAACAAATGTAAGTTAATATTACAAAATGTTCACATCAGACAGAAAAAACAAAACATTGTACTAAGTGAAGGGGACCAGACAGAGAATACTACATATTGTGTGATTCCATTTATATGAAATGTAAATATAAATCAATTTATAAAGATAAAATGAGCTTTGTGGTTATGTAGATCTGAAGAAGGAATGCTAAGGGGTGTGGAGTCTTTCTTTTTGAGTAATGGAATTTCTCTAAATTTTCAAGATGATGAATGTACAACATTATGATTACATGAAGTCATTGATTATACACTATGGATTGAATAGCCAGAAACACCAGGTAGGTACAGTGGGGGAAGCATTCAGAGATTGAAAGAAGAGGAATTTCTTCTTTATTTGTCTACTTTGTTTATTATTATTATTATTGAAATAATGAAAATGCTCTAATAATGATTGAAATGATGAATGCAGAACTATGTGATTATACCAAATACTATTGATTGTACACTTTGAATGAATTGTACGCTTTATTGATATGTATAAATAAAATTGATTTGTTTAAAAAAAGGATGGGAAATGCTGACAATCCCTCAGAAATAGAAAAGGATTATAAAAGGATTTATAAACAATTGTATGTTAACAAATTAGGTAACCTAGATAAATTGGATAAATTTCTAGAAACACTCAAACTACCTCTGCAGTCTCAAGAAGAAATAGAATATATCAACAAATGAATAACAATAAAGAGATTGAATCAGTCATCAAAAATTTCCCAAAAAGGTAACCATGGGAAAAGATATCTTCACTGGTGAATTAGAGCAAATCTTAAAATTATAACTGATCCCAATCCTGTTCTAAAAATTAAAACAATTTGAATAGGTGGGTATACTTCTTAACTCATTGCTTGTGGCCAGTCCCACATTAATATAAAAATCAGGTGAAAATCTCACAAGTAAAGAAAATTACAGGCCAATATCTCTTATAAAAATAGACACAAAAATAATCAACAAAGTTCAAGCAAATGAAATCCAAGACCACATCAAATGTATGATAGGAAGTGAGTATAGCTCAAGTAGTTGAGTGCCAGCATACCACATACAAAGTCATGGGTTCAAGCCCAGGTTCAGGTACATCTTAAAAAGTATTATATACCATTAACAAGTGGGAGATATCTCATGGGTGAAACAGTATTTCAAAATAAGAAAATCAATTGATTTAATGCACTGCATAAACCAAACAAAATAAGAAGGAAATAAAACAGCGTGATTACCTGAATTGGAAAAAAAAATCTTTGAAAAAATCCTTCTTTACAAGAACACTCAGAAAATTTGTGATAGAAAAAATATCCTTAATAAGATAAAGGACATATGTGAGGAATGTATAGATAATATACTGAATCATGAAAGACTGAAAACTCTTCCCCAAAGAAAAGGAATAAGACAAGGATGCTCACAGTAATGTTTTTCAACATTGTACTGTAAGTGCTAGCCACAGCAATTATGCAAGAAAAATAAATTAAAGGCAACCAAAATAGAAAGGAAGATGTAAAACTGTCTCTATTTGCAGGTGACATGATCTTCTATATAGAAAACCATGAAATTTCCACAATAAAGCTCCTAGCACTAATAAACAAATTCAGCACAGTGATTAGGTGTTAGATCAACAAACAAAAAATCATTAAAGTGAATTAATCAAATACAATATGAATAGGAAACCAAGGGAAAATTACATCTATTATTGCCTTTAAAGATCATATAGCTGCAAATATAATTAACCAAGGTTGTAACATGTTTGTACTTGGAAAACTACAAAACAGCGCTAAAAGAAATTAAGGAACAGCTCAATAAATACCAGGTCATTGTATGTTCATGGATTGCAAGCCTAAATATTGTGAAGATGTCCTTTCTACCCAAAGTAATTTACAGATTCAATGAATTACAATAAAAATTACCGTAGCTTTCTTTGCAGAAATGGAAAAGCCAATTATCAAATTCATAGGGAATGGTAAGGGGCCTTGAAAATCCAAACACATCTTGAAAAAGATGAAACAAGTTGAGGTTTCAGCTTTCCTTTTTAAACCTTATTTCAGTGCCACAGTAAGCAATAGAACATGGTACTGCCACAGGGACAGACAAACAGACCAATTGAATTGAACTGGGAGTTCAGAGGCCCTTATATCTAACCCAAATTTCCATCAACAAATGAATGAATAAACAAACTCTGCTATATACATACAATGGAATATTATTCAGCT
The DNA here is from genome assembly GCA_029593785.1 of Cabassous unicinctus. Lineage (NCBI taxonomy): Eukaryota > Metazoa > Chordata > Mammalia > Cingulata > Chlamyphoridae > Cabassous > Cabassous unicinctus. Next base: position 5,557 of record JAQZBX010048049.1, on the reverse strand, counting down.
TAAGAAGGCATGCAGAATTAACACATGAGATAACATGCATGAATCTTGAAGCCCTTATATTGAATGAAGCAAGCCAGGCACTGAAGCACAAATATTACATGACCTTACTGATATGAATTAAGCAACTTGAGTAGCCTCACAGAGCTAGAATCTGGAAGACAGGTTTACAGGAGAAAGAAAGGGCATAGAGAGTTGTAAGCCAATGCCCATATGGACAAATCTTTCATAAGGTGGTAAGGTCTAGTTGTGCAGTAGATGGGTATGACAGTGGTGCAGTGATGTTATTTGGTTGGGCTGTGCAGGTCTGTGAGGGGGAAGGGAGTGGGGTGGGTTGCACTGTTCATGGAATTGGGGGGAGGGTTGGGGAAAGAGCAGGTGAACTCTGGGGATTTGGGTATATGTGGTTGAAACTACAACTTTGGGCATGCTATTTTGTCAAATAAGGCAGGGAAGGGTTACTGGTTTACAATGTTGGATGTGGGGCCATGTGGGACAGGGCACAACTGGGGCAGGCTCCTATGGTTTGTGTGAGTGTTCATCCTTTCATAGTGCATTATATCAGTGGGTGGAGACCCACAACAATAAATAGGAAGGTGTAGGATTCCCATCCTGTGGAGTCCTGCTCTGTTTAATGGCCAAATGATTTTTTTAAATGCAATACTCCACTCAAAGGGAAAGAACTATTTTCTTCGACTTATGGTGCTAGGAAAAATGGATGTCCACCCACACAAAACCTGTATCTCCAACACATACAAACATTACTACAGAATAGATTAAATACCTAAATATAAGAACCAAAAGTATAAGTTTTTAGAACAAATCATAGGGAAATATCTCAAGGATCTTGTGGCAGTGGTTTCTTAGAGTTCATACAAACAATAAGAATGCATAAATGGACTTCACAAATCTTTAAATGTGTTCATTAAAGATTATCTAGAAAATAAAAAGAAAACCTATATAGAATGAGAGGCAATATTTGGAGACATTAGATCTGTGAAAGGTTTAACACGAAAAACACATAAACAATTACAACAACTCAGCTACAAAAGATAATCAATCCAATTAAAGTATGGAAAAATAATTTTGAATAGATATTTTTCCAAAGAAGATATGCAAATATCCAATAAACCTGTAATAAAATGCTCAATACAATTAGCCATTATGAGAATGCCAGGCAAAAGCACAATGAATTACATTTCATCCCCTAGAATGGCTACCATTAAACAAAACAAAAATGTAAGGTAAGTGTTGGAGAGGATATGGATAATTAGGAACCCTCAAATGTTTTTGGTATAAAATGATGCAGCCAGTGCGGAAAATAGTTTGGCTGTTCTTCTAAAATTAATTATATAATTGCCATATGACCCAGCAGTCACACTCTAGGTATATACCCCAAATTAATGAAACACAGATTTGAACATTTATTTGAATACTGATATTAGGCTTATTATTTTCAATTGCCAAAAAATGAAAGCAATCCAAGTATCTATGAACAAATAATGGTTAAGCAAAATGTTATCTGTTCAAATAATGGAATATTATCCAGCCATAAAAAGGAATAAAGTTCTGATACATGCTTCAACATGTAAGAACCTTGAAGACATCTGTTGAGTGAAATAACTCATTCACAAGTGGACAAATATTGCTCACTTACATGGATAATTAGAATTTACAAATTCATATTCAGAAGTTAGAATGCAAGTTACCATTGCCTGGGATTGTTGTGGGGAATGGGGAGTTAATGCTTAATTTGTACGGAGTTTCTGTTTGTAGTGCTGGAAAATTTTAGTAATGGTTGGTGGTGGAAGGAGCACAATGTTGTGAATGTTCTTAAGACCACTGAATTGTATATTTGAAGGTGTTTGAAATGGTAAATTTTAACTTTTATTTTTGTGACCATAATAAAATAAATAATGAACATAGAATTATCTAACAAAAAAGTAAACACTAAAGACACCTATAGACTGTTTTTAATAGTTTAATTACTATACTATATTTAATCAGTTTAACAATGGTACTACAATAATGCAAAATGTTATTTACAGGAAAAACTGTGTGTGGGGGTCTATATGGGAACTCTGTACTTTCTGCATGATTTCCCTATAAATTTATAGCTGCTCTTATAAATATAAATGAAAATGAAAACAAAAATATTACACTTTGTGTAATAAGTATGACACATAAGGAAAAATTCTGAATGCCTTCATTTTATGAAATACCTATAAAAGGAAAATTTGTACAACAGTAATGAATAGAGGTTACCAAGGACTGTGAAGAGTGGAGAACTGGGACGATTGATTAATCAGTATAAGTAATTTAAATTTTTTTGAAATTTTATAATAAAATTAATTTTAAAATTGATACATTGATTATTTTTTTCATATAATAAACTTTACTTTTAAAGCAGTTATAGATTACAGAAAAGCTACGTCAAAAAACTTACCAATTTTCATATACCTCATCTCATCTCCATTTCACATTTTCCCCTATTAATAACATATTATATTAGTATGAAACAGCTGTTTCAATTGAAGAATAAATATTGAAGCATTGCTACTAACCAAGGTCTATAGGTTACCTTATGTTTTACATTTTGCATCATACAATTGTATCAGTTTTGACAAAACGTATAATAGCCTGTATCCATCAGTGCACTATCATGCAGAACAATTCCAACGTCATTAAAATGTGCTATGTTCCACATATTTTCCCTTCCCCTCCCTTCAGAAACACTGACAACCACTATTTTTATAACAATGTTTCAAAATCTTCCATTACTACAATAATAATGTCTACTTTGGTCCACAGTTGCATTAGACCTCTATGTTTGTTCATTCTTCCAACTTGAGGATTTTGGGATGGTGATGCCCACTCTCCTTCACATTGAGAGGGATTTATATTAAATGGGGCAGATGGAAGGAACTGTTTTGCTTGGATTTGTAGAAACTCTTTGCTTTTTTGGATGGGCTTGTCCATCATTATCATTTTGTTAGTTGTCCTGGGTGACTCTGATGAACTGGAGGGTAGGTGTTGGCCACAACTCTGCTGAGATTCAGGGCTCACCCAGCATATGAACAGACCAAAACCTTAAGTCTCTGGGACATATATTTAACTGGTATAGTGAGTATGAGTGTGAGCAGGGTTTAGCGATGGGTTGGGTTCTCCATAGAGCTGGGGTAAGGGCTGGAGAAAGGAACAGGTGAACTCTGGGTACATTGAGGACTGTAGTGAGAATATAATTGTGGGGTTGTCCTTTTTGCAGCTAAGGTAAGGTATGATCACTGGTGCAGGGTTTCAGTGGTGGGGGATATTTGGGTAAGGATGCACTTGGGGGCATGGGCCTCTATGGAATATGAATGTGTTCATGTGGTCTTAGGGTATTATCTCAGTGGTTAGAAAGTCACACAATAACCAACAAAATATTAAATTCCTATCCTGGGAAGTCCTGCTACCATCTCTAAAAGAGTTTCATGAATCTCTAGAGTATATATAAGTACATAAAAAAAGAAAACAGTCCCAATATACCATACCCTTGATATTAATGCTTGTATTTATGAACCTTAATCTTGTAAAATTGAAATTTAGCCTAATAATAAATATTGCCTGTTACCTCTGGTAAACTTCCTTGTTACTCAAATGTGGCCTCTCTCTAAGCCAAAATCAGTAAATAAACTTATGATGTTCCAGCTGGCCTGGGGCATGACTTGCAGGCATGAGAGTCCCTGAAATTGAGGGATTAATATCAAGTGCCAAACAATGATGCATTTGTAATAAGACCTTGACCAAAACGGGGAAACATTAAATGAAAAAGAATTTTTCTGGCTAACAGTTTTCTAAGTGAGTCAGGAGGTCATTCTAGATTTTAGGCTTTTGCAATCTCAGTCAGATCTCACTAACTGCCACAGTAAATAAAGCCTGAATAAGACATGATCCTGAGAGCTCTAGAGACTTCTAGACAATATAGACAAGGCTCACAGCCCCATGATATCAGCACACCATCATTGAGCCTTACCATGGGATATATGGTAACCTATTTTCCCATCCGTACACATAATTCCTCTACTGCTTTATTTGGTCCATTGATTCTTTATATTGGAGAAATTAATCTTGATTTTAAATATCCAGCTTTTGAAATTGTCCTTCAGATTGTGAGTCCTAGTCAAGCAGTCTCTATTCTGAGAGTTCATCTGCATAACAAGGTCCATGCCTGACCATGTCTTCCTCTAGTCATGAGTACAGAGTCTCAACCTTTATCACTCACCTGGCCAAGTAGCTGCAGTGGATCAACAGTCCTTGGTTATGTCCCAGCAGGCACACAGCCCAGCCCAGGGAGTAAAATTTGAGATATTGGATATAGAAGCGTATGTGGGAGTATTGCTTCTTAATCATTTGAATAAAACAGAAGAGATAGCCAAATGGGTGGACCTTGAAATTTCCAGTTTTATTTCAGAGGCTTCTGGTGTTTAGATGCTAAATTCTAATAGGAATTTCATAACTATCATTCATAGTCCTTCCTTCTACGCCACCAGTTCCAGGATCCATAGAGATATACTCTCCCAGACCAGGAAACGGGTCATTCTAATATATCTGTTAAGCACTCCAAAATTATTATGAAGATAGAACTGTGATAACAATGAAGAAGGTATGACAGTAACCACAATATTATGAACAGTATTGACATTTTCCTAGTGTGAGGCTCTAAGCTCCATCTCCTAAAGACCTTTTGAAGCAGGTGCAAATATTAATCCTATTTTGCAGATGAAGAAATGAGCACCTCTTTTTTATAACAAATCAATTTTATTGATACATATTAATAAAGCATAAATCCATCCAAATTGTAAAATCAATGGTATTCATTGTAATCACGTATTTGTGTATTCATCACATCAATCATTCCTAGAGCACTTTATTATTCCAGTAATAATAATAAACAATAAACAAACAAAATTCATCAACTCTCAATCTCTCTATGCTTCCCCTGCTGTGCATAGCTGCTAGTCTTTTTTTTCTCTCTAGTATATTTGTATTTCTATTTTGAAAAACATTCTTATATAAGCAATATCACCCATATTCATGTTTTACATGAGATTTTACTATCTTATACAGTCCTACGTTACAGTTTTTAGCTTTTCTTTTAGTAATATGCATGGTCTTATATTTTCTCTTTCAAACATGAGCAAATCGTTTTTTATCTTTCCCTGGTTCCAGCAAAGAAAATGGTGAAAAAAGGTTTAGGTCTGAGTAGCAAACTCCAGATCCAAAATACATGGCCAGTATTCTCTCCTCCTAATACAACCTGCATTTTCACATTTAATGTCACACCAATCAGAGTATTTAGAAGGAAATGACTAGGTCTTATTCATTTGATAGCCCATATTCCATGTAGTGCTTGACATAGTAAGGAACCAAATAAAAAATCCTATGTTAAATATTGATTACAGGCAGCAGAGGTGGCTCAAGCAATTGTTTTCCTCCTTCCCATATGGGAGGTCCTGGGTTCAGTCCCTGGTGCCTCCTAAACAAACAAACAAACAAAAACCAAACAAACCATACACTT
>JAQZBX010048048.1:0-20294 GCA_029593785.1 Cabassous unicinctus | reverse complement strand
TTTTTTTTTTTTTAGGAAGTACCAGAGATTGAACCCGGGACCCTGTATGTGCAAAGCAGGCACTCAGTCACTGAGCTATGCCCACTCCCCCTTTCTTCTTTTTTAATGTAAGCATTAAGCGATATAAATTTCCTTCTGAGCACTGCCTTAGCTGCTTCCCATATGTTTGGTATGTTGTACTGTGCATTCATCTAATGATATTCCCTAATTTCACTTCTGATTTCCTCTTTAACTCATTGGTTGTTTAAGAGTATGCCGTTTAATTTCCACATATTTGTGAATTTTGCCTTTTTCCCTCTGTTATTCATTTCTAGCTCCATTCCATTTTGGTTGGAGAAGATACACTGTATGGTTTCAATATTTTTTAATTTACTGAGACTTATTTTGTGACACAAATTATGGTCTATTCTGGAGAATGATCCATTTGCACTCAAGAAGAATGTATATTCTGTTTTCATTGGGTGCAGTGTTTTATATATGTCTGTTAGGTCTAGTTGGTATAGCGTATCATTCAACTTCTGTACTTCCTTATTGATATCTGACTATATGCCCTATCCACTATTGACAGTGATGTGTTAAATCTCCTACTATTAATGTAGAACCATCAATCTCCCTTCAAATCTGTCAACATTTGCTTCAGATATTTTGGGGCTCTGCTGTTAGGTACACATATATTTATAATTGTTACATCTTCCTGTGAATTGTCCTCTTTATCACTGTATAATGACCATCTTTGTCCCTTGTAACTGTTTTTTATTTAAAAGTCAATTTTATCTGATATTAGTTTAGGCACCCAAGATCTCTTTTGCTCACTACTTGCATATTATATATTTTTCCATCATTTTGCTGTCAACCTACTTGTATCATTGACTTTAAGGTGAGACTCTTGTAGACAATATATAGTAGGGTCATGCTTTTTTTAATCCATTTTGCCAGTCTCTGCCTGTTCACTGGAGAGTTTAGTGCATTTACATTTTAAGTCACTACTGATAATACAGGTCCTTCTTCTGCCTTTTTGCTATTTAGCCTTTGTAAGACATACCTTTTTTTGTCCCTCACTTCTGTTAAAGCCTACTTTTATATTTATTTGCTTTTCTGTGTTGTACCATATTGAGTGCCTTCTCATTTCTATCTGGATATATTTTTCACCTATTTTTTCTTGTGGTTACAATAGGGTTAAAAATTAGCATACTACATATAACAATCATATTTGTTTGATATCAACTTAATTTCAATAGCATGCACATATATTTTTCCTATATCCCACTGTCCTCCCACCATTTCTTTTGTACTTGTTACCACTTACACCTTTGTACATTTGTATGTCCAAAAACTTATATTTACCATCCCTTTTTTTTCCCCAGTATCTTTACTTTTTCTGCAATTGCATTTTAGCATCTGTAGGAAGTAAGAAGTGAGACACCTATCATACAATGGTTACCCAAATGGTTCCCTATACTGTAGGTCTTTATTTCTTTATGCTGCTTTGAAATACTGTCTACTGTCCTTTCATTTCAGTCTGAAGAACTCCCTTTAATATTGTTTGAAGTGCAGGTCCAGTGGTAATGCACTCCCTTAGTTTTTTTTATTTGGGAATATTTTAATCTCTCCCTCATTTTTGAAAGAGAATCTCACCAGATATAAAATTCTTGCAGTTGTTTTCCTACAGCACTTTAAATATGTCAACCCAGCCTGCTAGCCTCCATTGTTTCTGACAAGAAATCGGCACACAGTCTAATTGTGACTCCCTTATAGGTAATACACTGCTTTTCTCTTGCAGCTTTCAGAACTCGCTCCTTGTCTTTTGCATTTGATAGTGTAATCAGTATATGACAGAGTGTATTTTTATTCATGTTTATCGTGTTTGGTGTTCTCTTGAGCTTCTTGGATGTACATATTCACATCTTTTTTCTAATTTTGACATTATTTCTTTAACTATTCCTTCTGCCCCTTTCTCTGTTTCTTCTCCTTCTTGAACTCCTGTAACATATATATTGGTGCACTCAATGGTATCCCATAGCTGCCTTGGTTATTTTCACTTTTAATATTTCCTTTTTCTTTCTACTCCTCAGCCTGACTCATTTCAAGTGTCTTGTCTTCAGGTTCACTGATCCTTTCTTCTGCCAGCTCCAATATGCTCTTTACCCTCCTGGACATTTTCATTTCATTTACCAAGGTCTTCAACTCCAGTAATTCTGTTGGTTCCTCTTTAAAGTTTCTATACCTTTCCTTAAACTCTCATATTGTTCATTCATTGTTTTCCTGATATCCTGTAGTTCTTTCTCTGTATTTTCCTTCATCTCCTTAAGCACTTTTAAGGTCTTTTTTTTAAAGACTTTGTTTGGGATACCCACATTCTCATCTTCCTCATTGGTGTTTTCTGTATTTTTATCCTCTTCCTTTGGAAGGGCCATCATTCCCTATTTCTTTGTCTTATACTTTTTTGTTGTACACTGTACTTTTTAATATTTTAAAATGTTAAATCTGGAGTTTATTCCCTGGAATGTCTGTTTCCTGGTTTAGTAACCAGCTGGTGATAGACCAGTGGTTTTCTTGAGCTTTAGCCCTCCTATCAGGAAAAGTCTGCCCAAAGTGAATGCACTGTGCAGGACTTCCCTGTCTTTTGGGGCCTCTGCCTTGTTCTAGGCTATTACCTGTTAGTTGTCTTAGAGTTCCCCTGTTTACAGGAGTTTGGTCATTCCCTCTGTTTCCCAGGAGATAGACTGCCCTCTCCTGGATATGTGATGCCAGCAGACCTTTGTCCAACTGTCCACCTCTATAGATCTTTACACTTCTTTAATTGTCTCACACTGCTTTTGTCGGGCAAATTCTGGGAGGAGGGTCACCCTGGAAAGGACTTTCTCAGATCAGTCTTTCCCAGTCAAAACAGGGACAGGGACCACAAAGGGGGTGCAGATCCACTCCAAGATGCCCTGGGGAGGGGATCAGGATGGGCGCCAAAACCTTCTCTAACAGCTCCCCAAAGCTGAGTTTTCCTGGCCTGCCGAGCAAATGCAGCCTGAGGAAGCCCTGCATCTTTAAATTTCCATTGCTTCTGCCCCTGTCCAGGAAGAGTTGAAACAATGGCTCCTGATGCCTTTTTCCAGGGTGGGTTGAAATAATAGCTGCCCTCAGAGCCAGTACTCAGGAATCCAAATTCGCTCATCAAAAGCCATGATCAGTGATCCACCATACACATCCCTGTTCCTGGGGAAGAGGATTTTTACATCCCTTTTTTCATCAGCAGATAGTCAGGGACTGGACCCATGGTGGCCTGCCCAAAGAGTGGGGAATGGGCACTGGTAGCTGCTATGCAGAGAGAGCAATTTACAGTTCTTTACTGTAATTTATCAGCATCATCCTTCTGCTCTTCTCTGGATGCTGTACAGTGTTCTTCTGGTCTCTATAGCTTCAAAATAGTTGTTTCAGACACTTCCTGCCTATTAATAGTTGTTTTTGTGGAAAAATAATTCTGGAGCCCCTTACTCCACCATCTTCCCCAGAAATCTCCCAGATGCTGGCAAAATTTACTTTTATACTTATGTTCTTTATCACTTATCTTCCCCTAGTCAGCATCTTTTTTTTTTTTTTTTTAATTTCTCCCCACCCCCTCATTGTTTGCACTTGCTGTGTGCTGCGTCTTTAGGAGGCACCGGGAACTGAACACGGGACCTCTGATGTGGGAGGGAGGCGTCTAATCACTTGAGCCACCTGTTTCCTGCTTTGTTGTATCTCTCATTACGTTTTTTCTTCTTGTGCCTCTTGTTGCGTCATCTTGTTGTGTCAGCTTGCCGTGCCTGCCTGTCACGTCAGCTCACTGTCTTGCTCGTTTTTCTTTAGGAGGCACCAGGAATCTCTGTTCCCTGCTTTGTTGTGTCTCTCATTATGTTTATCTTCTTGTGTCTCTTGTTGTGTCATCTTTTGTCAGCTTGCTACGCCTGCCCATCACGCCAGTTTGCTATCTTCTTTAGGAGACACTGGAACCAAACCACAGACCTCCCATGTGGTAGGCGGGAGCTCAGTCGCCTGAGCCACATCCGTTTCCCATACCCAGCATCTTTAACATTCTAAAAACAAAGGTCAACATTTGACAATATGAATTAGTTTTTCTTTAAAGTCCAAATAAGTTACATAAAAATTGCAAAGCCACCTTCAATTTGAAAATTTGTCATTTTTTCCTACAGGTTTTAAACTTGAGAGATTAGACTAGAATTTTAATTTAACAGTTATAAATTTCTTTCTTGAATAAATCTTCCCAAAGAAAAAACTAAATAATTGTGTTTTTTAAAACTACTTGGCAAAGTATATATATTAATGCATATTGATTGGCTATTAATGGATCAAAAAATAATGCTTTACACATCACAGGATTTGTAAGTAATAGTGCTAATATATGGGTATGATAGTGGTTTGTTTTTTTGTTGTTTTTCTTTTTCAGAGTAATGAAAATGCCCAGAGTAATGACTGAAGTGATGAATGCGCAACTTGGTGATTATACCAAATGCTTATGATTGTACACTTTAGATAAAGTATATGTTTATGAAAAAATAATAATAGGGTTGATTGTGGGGAAAATACATCAAATTTAAGATACGGACTATACATAGCAGTAATACTTTGACGATGCTTTTTCATAACTTGTTACAAATGTTTTACAACAATGCAAGGTACTTGTGGTGGGGTGATGTATGGGAGCCCTGTATGATGTTATGCATATTTGTTTTATAAGTTCACATTAAATAAATACATTTATTGTTTATGCATGTTCATGTACGAATGATATACTTCAATAAATTGTTTTTAAAATGGAAAAAAAAAAAAAAAGGAATGCTCTAACAGCACAAAAAAAGGAGGAAAATATGGCGGAACTCAGACTTTTTAAATAGTAATAGAGATTTAAATTTTAAATGTATATCCTCACTAAATAATATCTTAGAGACAACTGAAGGATAATGGCCTATAAAATCCTTAGCTAAAAGTCTGAAGAACGTTTTTTTTTTTTAATCAAATCAGGTGTCTCCCTAGAATTGTGTAGTTTTTTTCTTAAAAGCTTTTAACTGAATTTTCAGTATGTGACAAATATATATATCAACATCAATTACTTTTTAAAATAGCAAAGATGTTAGTGTCCCCTAGCAAAGGATTAACTTTTCAGGCTTCAGAATTAATTTGGTATGTAATGCTTTTGAGATATTATCAGTTTATTACAAATCGAATTCACATAACAAGCTATATCAGGCATCTTCTTATTCAAACCAAATGCACTGAAATATTCTCTTAAGCCAAGAAGACATTATGAAAGTCTACTATACAAATATAGAAAATAAAATTCATCCTCTCAAAATGGGAAGGGAGAGAAAACTCATATTCTTCAAGAGCCTATTACATGCCAGAATAAATTATTGTATTTATTCCCCACAACAATATATTATAATAAGCATGATCACCTTCATTTTACATAGAATAAAAATGAAGCTACAAGTATTTACATAATTTGTGTAGGTCAAAGAGCTAGTAAGGACAGAAGGACAGAGAAAGTCAAACCCAAATTCTCTTTGGTTCCAAATCTCTCTGATTACTTCTGCTCTTTCTACTACTAGGATTGTGGAAAAACAATCCTAGAGGGTGAGAGGAAAGGGGACGAATTCACAAAAATGAGATATGTATATACTGTATTCTGGTCTACAATGGGGTAAAACTGAATGTCTGAAAACCTTTTGGGGAGTAAATTAGAAGAGCTAGCAACAAGATATTAAAAGGACCAATTTTCAAGTTTTCAACACAGCAAGGGAAAAAGAATTACAATCTTTAATATCAATGAAAAGAAAAGCCTTAATAAATTATTAGAATTGTTTTCTTCTAATTTGTCACTAACCCCATAGCTTTCTCCAATCAAAAGCTAAAGTTGAAACCAGAGTTCATGAGATTTTTTCCCACATTCTTATCTAATTCCTCCCTTAAAAAGATTAGAAGGAGATAGATATCAGCAAGTGCATCTCCAGCTAAGGAAGTTTTGGGTTGTTGTCATGTTTTGTTTTGGTGAAGAAACTCATCATTTGTTTACAGAAATCTATCCATTAATTGATTCAATAAAATATTTACTTAGAAATACAAAGTCAGAAAGAACTCAGCTGCTGTCTTTCAGATATTGTCATAATGGAGGAAATTACATTTTAATAATTTTAGAAAATATTTAAGCATGGGGAGAAATTGTTCCATGGATCCTTCTCCCTCCTACATGTCTTGCTAGGCATGCCAAGAATGCAAGGCCCTGACTGCTCTCAGAATTGTGTCTACAGCAAGCAACCTTGAGGCATGAAGTAATGTCTCTCTTAAGGAGAAAGAGCAGGCTTGTTTACTACTTGCTATGAAACAGCAGGTAAGCCACGTGCAATGTTACTCAGCTGTGACGAAACCCACTACATAAACAACATCCATCTGGACCCATATTACATCATCCCTGTGGGACATGGAAGCAAGGGAAACTGATACAAGCATGGTGCTCATGCTGCTGGCTGCACCATGACTATAAAGTCCTTTGTCACAGACCCAGGAGTCTCAAGCCTTCTGCCAGCATCTATGAAATAGTGACAGGCTAACTATTAGCTTGCAAGTTGGTTAAAATCAAATCCCAGACTTGACAATAATATCAAAAGGGATGTACAAGGTGCCAAAGACAATTAAAGAAGCAGTTAAGTCTTATTGGAAATGAAGTCCTATCAGAAATTTGGGTGGGGCCTGAGTATTCAATAAGAATAGACTATAAACGGAAGACAAAGCAGAGCACACAAGACAGAGACAAAACTATGTACAAAAGGGCTACGGTGAGATAAAGCATGGCATATTCAGGGAACTTAAGACTGGGATAGCCTTTGCAAGGAGTGGCAAGAGTCAGATGACCAAAGGTCTTGTATGTCCAATGTCTACTGCTTATCCATTGACCCCGTTCTCACAAAGACAAAAAAGCAACTGTCCCCTGGAATAGAGAGCCAGGAACAAATGATGTCTCAAAGCGTTAAGAAGACTCCGGGCCCAAAACAAAACAAACAATAATAATAACAAAAAAACTCCTAGTGGAGTATGGTATGACCACCACTGGGGCCAAGGCTGCCCAATTGACACATTAATGCCCTACAAACATTTGTGCTCCTTGTGGTGGGAGAGACTCAACTAAGCAGGAAGTGACCTAAGAGAAAGCAGGATTTTCCCTACCAGAAACCCTTCTTCCCTTCTTCATTCTTTAGAACTGAAGTTTCAGTCTTTGCTTTGCCTGCTTGGTGGGAACATTGTTTAAAAGGACTGTCCAATATCAAAGAAAGATATTAGTGTGTCTATTTCCAAAGGCTCTCTAAAAAAACTGAAGAGAAGGCTGTCCCCATTTTGACATTGCAAATATTTATAATAGTACTCACAAGGTAGAAATAAAAATTTACCATTGGGTTGAAGTTAGTGACTTGGTGACAGAAATTAATAGATAGGATGGGTAAGTCTTATTTTCACTAAATAACTTAGAAAATATCTGGTCTGATAGGATAGATTTCTTTTCAGAATAATAAATAGGTAAAAGGGAAGCACAACTTCCAATTGCATTCAGTTTTGGAAATCTCAATACTAACATTCAGCATTCTATTGTCAAATAGAAATAATCTGACATTCATTTCCTCTTCTATTATTTTTACACAGCATATTATACTTCTATGTTAAGAAGAAAAGATTGGTGATATAAAAGCAGGTATGATTAAGGAAGTCGACAAATAGTTAAAGGAGACATGTATAATCTCACAACTCCTGTGTTTGGGATTCAATCATTATTTATGTAGCTGATTAACTACTGTCTCATATTTTCTAATTCTAATAAGATTAGTATTCTATTCTTTGCCATTCAGTGGAGGGGGTTTTATTTTTAAACAATGGCATGAAAGATGGAAGGTGATTAAAAAAATAAAAAAGGTATTACATCACTGAAAATAATCAACAAATTACCTTGAAAGTATCACCATTTTGAGTTTGGTTATAGTAAATCCAGCTTTTTTTATTATTTCAATTATTTCTCCAGCTCTTGACACTGCATCTGGTTTAATCAGGGCTAATGTTCTGTAAAGAAATAAAGAATAACTTTGAAAATAAAAACAGTTTGGCAGTTTTTATTTATGAGTCCCAGGTAGCAGTAGTTTTCTTAACAATAATTCTGGATCATCAAGCAACAAAATTAATTATACTGAGAAGGGTGTCTCTTAAAAACACATATGTCTACTGTTTTTCAAATTTGGGTATTCAATCTAAAAACATAATAAAAGCTTAGAGGAAAACATTAATATTGTCATTTAGAAATAAGGAAAACACAAGTGCTTGAGATTTCTCACTATTTCTAGGAATACATTTTATTCAAATGACTAAATTCTAGAAGGTTTCTTAGAGTATATCATGAGCTTAGTTTTTGATCTCTCAGATTTTAATATATGTATGCTATACAGTCAGTCTAGCACTGATTTGAAAATAATTATAAATTCTTCTATTGACTTTTTTATTCACTAGCATAAGTAATGCACACCATGCTTTTAAAATAATGCTTTCCTTCAAAGAGGATACATTAGAGCAATGCATTCTCCTCCTTCGAAGCACAAAATTAACAGACTTTTAGAGAAGAAGCTCATCTAACTTAGTGCCTTCTTTTTTACTAAAGAGGAAACTAGGCCCAGGGAGGTAATTTGCCAAAGGTCACACAGCTGGGTCAATGGCATAGTTAGGATAAAACACTCAGCTCAAAAGAGTCCCAGTTCTGTGTCCCTTTTGTACCACATTTATTTCAAATGTTTCTATCATTAAAAGAGGTAGTAATCACTGAATTCTCCAAAATAATATTTGCAAGTGAAAGCTAAAAAACACCCTAGTTCTCATAACTCAGATAAAAAAAAATACAAAACTATGATAAAGAATTGCTGCCATTTTCCTTTATTCTCAGTTGTTATTACAACATTGGTAGTAATTTAAGGATTCCATAAAAGGAAAACAGTTGCCCCTTCCATAGTTAGCTTTTCTTACCGAGGAGACAAATACAGCTAAGGATATAATAATTCAAATATTCTTACTTGTAACTGGATATAATTTATGGCTGGGTTCTTAAATGTTTAAGTTATAAAAGAAACTTTATCTTTGTTTATTACAAGCTGTCGCAGACAATCTTTTTCTTTATTTTGAAGCAGATAAATCACTTATATTATTTTATACCATAAGGTTTCTTTGAAGATACAGTTAAAACCTTTCATTTTTCAGTCCACATTATTTAAAATATTATAAGTTAGACTAACCTATAAATTGTTTATCTTAAACTCTGGAATAACATTTCAGGAACCACAACTCTTATATAAAAATATAAAACACATCAGCAATCATCAATTTTTGTGAACAGGAAGCAATAGGAAAAATCCAAAACTGACAGAACTTAGTTTAAATACAATTCAATTTTCTCTTTAAATGCCTACAGGTAGGGAGCAGATTGGATCAAGCGTCTGAGTCTGCTTCCCACATGGGAGTTCCCGGATTTGGTCCCTCTGTCTCCTAAAAACAAAAACAAACAACAAGCAAACAAACAAAAAACACCAATTCAGGGGAGCTGATGTGGCTCAGTGGTTGAGCACCTGCTCCCCATGTACGAGGTCCCGGGTTCAATGCCCAGTACCTCCTAAAAAAAAAAAAAGTAAAATGCCTATAGGAGACAATGGGTTAAAATGATTAATTACTCTAAATAAATTCCTCTGTAATATCTTCACTACTTAATTGTTCAGAAGGTAATAATTAAAATGTATTTTAGAAAGATAATAGGAGAAACATCAGAAATTACATGTATTATTTAAAAATGAAAATAGCACACAAAGAAACAAAAGGATCACAAAAAGATTAAGAGTGTCTCTGTTATTTATTGCTGCATAACAAACCAACCAAAATCTGGTGGCCTAAAACAACAAACATTAATTTCTCAAGATTCTGTGGATTAGCTGAGTGGTAGTTTCAACTGGACTCATTCATACAACTGCATTTGGCTGGCAGATCAGTTGGACTCAGCTGAGATTGCTGGGCTTCTCTGCCCTTATGATGTTTCATTCTTAATAGGCTAAACCAGGCTACTTCTTATAGAGTCACATGGCATCCAATGCACAAGCACTTGTTAAGTGTCCAGTTTACTATGTCTGCTGATGTCCCTTTGGTTAATGCAAGCCAAATGGCCTTGTCCAGAATCAATGTGAGAGGGGACCAGACAAGGACATGGATACCAAGAGGTGTGATTCCTTGGGCCCATCAGTTTAACATTCTACCACAGCCATCCTCTTGCCTGCATTGAGGCATGAACTGTAGGATGCAATATCAGATGTTCTCAAAAGAAAACAAAACCAAAGGAAAATCTTTCTTTTAGATTTAAAGCTTCTTAGCTATGCAGTTTGAAAAAAACATACAGTTTGGCCAGCCTTCACAAACCCCAGACAGGATAGAGATTTCTGGAAAATAACAAATTTCAAAGAGCCATGGAAAAAACTGTTCTTCATATACCATCAGCCTCTGAGCAAAAACTGCAGCAAATATGTATGTGATAAAAATGACTAATCAATTGCTGTACAATCAGTGTCCTGGATAGCATAGTGCTACAGACTCTTTAAATGCTGTCAATCTAAAAAAGTAAAGTGCTAAACTTTAATCCATATTAATAAATATAACTATTCCAAAAGGTATTCATATTTGACTTCTGCATATCAAAACCCATTCTAAACATCAACCAAAAGTTAAATTTATGGTTTCTTTCATGCTTTTTTTTTGCAATTGTAAAGTGTGTGTTTGCCCATGGATAAAGAAAAATAACCTCATATGAGGCACCTGTAGTTTAGAAGAAAATGCACTGAACTAGAGCATTTTCAACAATGCCAAAGTTATTTAGAGCTATCCTTCTACTGAAAACTGAAAATGGCAGACAAAATCTTTTTTAAAAGCAAAGATGAATTGATTGGATAGTAAGTAATTAGTAGGACAAAATGAAAGGAAAATGGAGACCCAAAAAAATGAGGATGAAAGTTGTTTTTATCTTGACAGCATTGCCTCTCTGGCAAATCTGAACTTTAATTTGTACTACATGACTGGGAGAGGGAAACAGAATCCAATAAAGAATCATTCCTATAATAAATTGGGACAAAAGGCTATATCAGGGGAGCAGATGTAGCTCAGTGGTTGAGCATCTGCTTCCCATGTACGAGGTCCTGGGTTCAATCCCTGATACCTCCTAAAAAATTAAATTAAATTAAATTAAAAAGGCTATATCATATGGATGAACAATAAAGAACCAGGCCACACATGCTTTGGCAGCACAAGTTCACATCACCTTGGTATTCTGAGAACTTCAAATTCTAAACTTGGTTAAAGGTAATCCAGATTGCTAATGCCTCTAAGAAACAGGCAGAAAGAAACATGATACTCTTCTAGAAGGAAAGTAACCTCATCCTGTACCTTATATAGTTCATATACAAACACAAACACATATCAAATACAAACATGCATGTACACATAACAACAATCAGTACACAAAAGTAACCACACACACATAAGGAATAAATACTAGCATGAAGGGTAATCAGAAGAAACAACATACAACAGAGACCCATAAATGCTTCAGATACTGGAACTATCAGATATAGATTGCAAAATAATCGTGCAAATTATGATAAAAGGAACCAAAAAAATATCACTAGGCAACAGAACACTATAAATGATAAATAATTAACAAATAGATTTGAAAGAGAATCTATTAGAATGTCTAGTAATGAAAACTAAAATAACCAAAATAAGAAGTAAGCCATGGTTTGGCAGAAGATTGGACACTACTGAAAGGAGAACTCTGAACAATTTCAGAATGAAGCACAGAGAAACAATAAATGCAACACAGGTGAGAAGGTAGTTCCAAGAATACAAGTGAAATAAAGACATTTTCAGACAAGTGAAAACAATTCTAAAATTTAGAGTAATTTTAGAATTACTCTAAAGGAAATTCTAAAAATGTAATTAAGACAAAAAGTAAATTAATCTCAGAATGGTTGAAATAAAAAAGAACAAAGGCAAAAAAGTGGTGAAAATAGATAAATCTAATTGAATATTGGCTGTATAAAGCAATAATATGAATCAGGTTCATAAAAGTTAAGGAAAAATGCACAATAAAACTGGCATATAATTGAGTCTGAAAATTGAGCTAAACTATTCTGAGGTTCTTGTATTTTTAGAAGGAAGATAATAATATTGTTTAACATTAGACTTATCAATTTAGTATACATGCTGTGGTTTCTAATGTAAATGCTTAACATCATTAGCCATTAGCCATCAGGGAAATGCAAATCAAAACCACAATGGGATACTATTTCACACCCATTAAAATGCCTACTATTAGAAAAATGGGAAATAAAAAGTGTTGGAGAAGATGTGGAAAAATAGGAAAACACATTCATTGTTAGTAGGACTATAAAATGGTGTAGGCCCTGTGGAAAACAGTTTGGTGGTTCCTCAGAAAGTTAAGTATAAAAATTATCACATGACCTGGCAATCCCACTTCTAAGTATATATCCAAAAGAAAAGCTCAAACAGATATTTACACACCAATGTCCATAGCAGCATTATTCACAACTGCCAAAAGATGGAAGCAATCCAAGCATCCATCAACACATGAATGGATAAACAAAATGTGGTACCACAGAATACTATTCAGCCATAAAAAGGAATGAAATTCTGATACATGCTACAACATAGTTGGACCTTAAAGAAATCATGTTGAGTGAAGTAACTCAGACATAAAGGACAAATATTGTATATGCTCAGTGATATGAAATAACTCAAATATGCAAATTCATAGAGTCAGAAACTAGAATACAGGTAACCAGGAGGCAGGGTGGTGGTAGGGAATATAGGGGTAATGCTTAAATGGTAGTTTCTGTTTGAGGTTATGGGAAAATTTTGGTAATGGATGGTGGTGATAGTAGCACAACAGAGTGAATATATATTTGAAAGTGGTTAAAATGGGAAATTTTAGGTTGTATAAATGTTACCAGAAAAAAAATTTTTATGAACCTTGGAGGAACTTTGAGGACATTACACTGAGTGAAATAAACCAGACACAAAAGGACAAATATTGTGTGGTCTCACTGATATGAAATAAATACAATGAGGAGACTTAGTTGTTCTACGGAGTGTAGGTTGTTGGAGACAGAATGGTGTTGAGAAGTGGGAGCTGATGCTGGGTGTATATAGAAAGAATGTTTAATAAGGTCAGCTGTAAGTATGTGGTAATTGATAAGAGTTGATGGTAGCACATTATAATGAATGTAACAAGCACTGTTGATTTATGGACGTGACTGTGGCTGAAACGGGTAGTCTAGGGAGGTTAATGTTAGTTGGAGGACAGGTGGAGGATAATATAGGGAATGTATAAGTGATTTTGGCAGTAAATGAGGAATGTGGTTAATAATATAAATACAGGAATGTTCTTCTATTACAAGGTGTGTAGAATATGGTGATACATGCGAGAAAACTAATGTGACTTATAGACTATAGTTAATAATAAAATTGTAATATTTTTGTAGCAAAAGCAAAGATGGTACTATATCAATCCTAAAGATTAAAAAAAAAAGAATTAGGGGTTTAGTTCTATGAGATATGAATATGATTAAGCATGTTTTTCTCTTCTTCGCTGCCTTCATTAACAAGGAGATCTTGATCGTGTCATTTAACCAATCTGTGTTATCTGTGTATCTTTTTGAACACGGGAGGAACAATTGACTGTTTTCAGGATTTGATGAGATAAAAGTGTCTGGATAGAACTTTTTTGGAGTAATACTTCCATAATTTGTTGAGCTGCCTTTTGCCTGTTATTTAATTTTTTGAATTTGAAATAAAGTTTGAAAAGAATTTTTATAAACTATAGAAATGTACAACACAGTAAACCGTATTGTAAACTATGGACTACAGTTAATAGTATAATTATAATAACATTGTTTCATCAAATGCAACAAAAGTACCACACCAATACAATGTGTTAATAGGGAAAACTTGGGGGTAGGGGTTATATGAGAACTCTATACGTCATGATTTTTTTTCAGTAAATAGTAGAAATCTGTACCAAAATGCTAATAACCAAAATATGTGCAAATGTACAGGTATTAACCTTACCAGTGAAAATCTACAGATTCTCAGAATGAATTTCTTTGAAAAAAAGAGCTATATGCTACTTGGAAGTGATACACCTCAAGCATAACAGGACAGAAAAAAAGAGAGGGCAAAAGGACATAATTAACCTAAATACATTATCAGTTAAAATCCGTTCTAGGGAAAGTTGGCTTAGGATAGAACTGAAAAGGAAATCCACCTCTAATCTGTTACCTGAGCAAGAGACCTCTGAGAATAAATAGAATGGAAAGACATAATTTGACTTTATTTTACAAGAGAAGAAACTTTAATTTTTTCCTGGGAACTGAATAATGGGAAGGCATTTTTCAATGAGTTATTGGGGAGGGACAGTAATGTTATCTTTGGGGCTTATCATATAATCAATCTTAAGGCATCTTGGATAATGTGGTCATAGATAATTAAGGATGAGAAAAAGATTAGAGGGTAAGTTTTTAGCAAATCCATGGTAAATGAACTAAGGTCCTATCCTAATGCATTTAAGAGCTTTTTAGCAGCAAAACTTCAACTACTCACCACTGGTCTTAGAAATAACAGTAACTGGTATTGAGGGAGTAGTTTCAGAAAGGTGAGAACAGGACTGAACTAATATTCTGCTGGTCTCCTTCCTGAGAGACAGCCCTGGTCCACTGTGGGTTGTTAGGCTGATTGGCTTAAAGGAATAAAATCAGAGAACATGAATGTGTATCTTTGCTTCTCATGACTCAAGTGACTTCTACTCCACTCCCTAGACAGTGCTTTCTCTCTATCCTATTATTTGCTTCTCTGCATCTAGCTACATTTTAGGGCTTCTATTCATATGTGGCCCTGTCTCTTCTCTCTCATAGCCACAGACCCTCAAGCACAAGACATCTATTGCAGGGGTTCTTAACCAGGGGTCCGTGAACTTAAATTGAAATTCAAAAAAACATTATTCTTGCGGGGACATGTTGGTGCAGGTATGATATATTTATTAAATAATGCACAGTATAGTGTGGACTTAGCAAGGGGTCCGTAGTTTTCAAATGACTGACAAAGGGGTCCATAGAACAAAAAAGGTTAAGAACCCCTGCTCTATTGTTAATCTCTGGTTTCCACATAGTAAGCACATTTGGGTCAGAAACCAGCACCTGCATATAAGCCAATTTCTCTGGTGCTCTCTCTCCTATTCTCGATGGGTTGGGAGGCAGGCAGAGAACCTCTGTGCAACTGATTGGGCAAGTGTGAGCCAAGGTTTGCTCTTGCAGATCTATCTCTCCCTCACTCAAGACCCACATTCCAGACTGGGGAGGGATAGAAAATGGGTGGGATAGGAATAAGATGGATTCCTCATTTATTCTCAAATGTGGCTTTGCCAGGAAGCCTACATAAAACTGATAATTTATTTTGATCTACACCTGGCTCCTTATGTCTATTCTCAATCAGTTAACAATTTAGAGGGAAGGAAGGTTACTGAACTACAGAGATGACAAGAAGCTAACGTAAGGTACAAAGGATGTGAGGGATGAAGAGGAGAAATAAGAGAGATTCTGAAGGAAGTAAGTAAATTGATAAAATTAGGTCCCCATCTGGAGGTGGGGCTACAAGAAAGATATAACTCAAGGTCACCTCCCAATTTTCTAAAATCTGTGATTAGGTGAATGTGGTACTAGGGAACATTGAAGGAATAGGTTTTGGGGAACAAAAAGCGTTAATTCAATTTTATATTTATTAATGTTTAAGTGTCTGTGAGAAATTCAAAAGTTCACAAAAGAGCTGAACATTTGGTTTTGCATTAGGGATGATGATATAAATTTGAAGTCTTGGGAGTAAACAGAATCATTTGGGAGAGTATAGAGGCTGAGAAAAGAGGACAGAAGCCTGGGGAACACCAGCTTTTAAGGTCTAGAGAGAGGATAAAGCCAAAACAACCCTGAGAAGATATGACCAGAGAGGTAGATGCAGAAAAGGAGGGTGCAGTGGCACAGCAACTGGGGAAAGAGAAAGGAATATATACTTTTTGAAGTATTCTAAACTTCATTTGTTCCAATACTATAGTACAGCTTAAGTATACAATACCTGAAGCCTGAGGTTGTTTCAAAGACTATTTAACGTAACCAAGATTTCATTGATATTTCTCTCCCAATAAAATTTCTCCCAATTTATATATGATGACATTTCCAAATCTTCAAATATGAAAATTATAATGGCTCATATGAATCAAATTCTAATCTCAGAAAATGCATGCTCATTAAAATATTCTTAAACTGTATAAATCTAGAAAATGCAAAGTACTGTTTCCGTGCCTTTAAAAAATTCTCAGCAATAATACATATTTGGATTAAGTAAATATTTGTAATTCATGCGCGATATTAAAAAAACTCAAAAGGTTATTTAGGTCAGTCTCCCTGTCTCCAGGTAGAAGTATTCCTAAATCCTGTCTAAGTTAGGTCCTACCTCTAAATATAGCTTGTTGTTCACCCATATATCATTTCTGGACAAGGGACTCTTATTAAATTAGTATATCTCCATGAGGACAAGAGAATCCATATTGTGAATTTAGTTTCTGCTACTGTTTCATATGATGGAGACTCAATTAACCTAGATTTAGATCCTGTGATCAAAGATTGTCTTACATTGTCCCTTTGTGCTATTTAGTATCTGGTATAATGCTGGGCACCTAATCTAGTGATGCCTTTCTCCTTTTCATTTGATTAATAGATTGACTTTCTGGCTGAGGCGCAATAGGAATGTAGACTGTTAAACTTTAATATGTGGCAAAGTACTCGAACTTAAAGGATTGTTTGTAGGATACTAGCATTATATTTCACTGACTTTTATAAACTTCTTAAAAGATATAAAGCTATCAAAATAAACATTTTAATACCTCATTTATCACAGGGTAAAAGCAATCTACTCATATAAACGTCCTAATATTGTCATAAAACTTTTCCCCTTTAAATGTCAAACCAAAAAAGTTATCATAATTTAATACTCTTTCTAAAATACCCTGCTACCATGCCTTCTTAAACAGAATAAAGCTAACATGAGCCTGTCTTGCCTTTTGAGTTATAATTTTGAACTTAAATTGATTTCATAAACTGTATGTCAGTGGGCCTTTTGAGACTCTAGACCACTACACTAAATGGCCCCAAGACACTTGCTTGTAGAAGGCTTCTGTTTCTTCCCTTTACTGCCCATTGATTCTTCTCAGTATATTTCAAAGTTTCTAAATTCTTCTTACTTGACAAATAATTTTAAGTTAGAGTCTGAAGGAGGCTCTGCAGATCCACAGAAAAATATTTTCTTTATCCCTGATAAACCTTTTGTAATTTATTCCTCCATTCAGAGCATAAATTAGTCATAATTTGCATTGTAAAACTGTTTTGCTGGTGTGCATACTTTGGGCCCTACAAAATTGAAAAAATACATTGTTATTCAGTGTTATTAATTGTTGGATGATGACTATACAACTATCTGCCTTTCTCTTCACTACCACCCAACTCCCAGGCTGTTGATACTCCCTAGAAAGATGGAAATCACATTTGCTGGTGAACAGGGTCACTGTGCATTAAAAGATAATGCACAAGCGATTATTTTCTTTTATTCACTTATTTTCTTTTTCTGTCAACTTTGCCTACAAAAATCCTCCTCAGCATAACCTTCCTGATCTTCCCAAAATTACACAGGACGAAGAGGATTTGCTGCTTCCTGAGGAAAACACATTTCTAAAACATCCTTTTCTACAAACGTACATGAACTTTTCACCAACAGAATGTGTCTGGAGCCACGTAAAACCAGTTTTCATTTTAACTGGCAAATGGGAACAGATAGGCAGCAGATTTTCCCAGAGGCGTCATGAAATGTGGCATCACAGCATCTATTAAAACAAGAGATGTGCAAAATGGAAAACAATACCCCTCTTGTCACTAAATTTTTT
Source organism: Cabassous unicinctus (assembly GCA_029593785.1). NCBI lineage: Eukaryota > Metazoa > Chordata > Mammalia > Cingulata > Chlamyphoridae > Cabassous > Cabassous unicinctus. The sequence continues at coordinate 2,188 of JAQZBX010048048.1, read as the reverse complement.
TTCATCTTGGAAAATATGATTTTCCATAAAAATGTTACTTATGTTAACCTGTAACGGCTTTATTATTGTTATTTTTAAGTGAATTAAGTAACTCTGAATTTTCTCAATTTTAATCTTTAATACAATAAACAATGCTATTTTGTAATGGCAAAAATAAAAATAAAAATAAATAAAAATTAAAAAAAGATAATGCACAACTTCTGTTTCTTTGATGAGGGATTGGTTAAAGCAGAGCCAGACTGGCCCCATATCCAGCCATGCTGTCCTCTCTCTGCTTCCACACACAACTGTACTATATGGTGTGCCATGATTCAGCAGCCAGCTGGCAGCAAGATTTGCACTTGGGCCAGACAAGGAAACATTTAGCCCTTGAGCTTAAATAATGTGCCTGACCCAATTTTACCAGATTCTGAAACAGAATGTCAGGTATTCACCCAGATGACAATAAAACAGCACTTCAGATTCTCAGAGAAAAGATTCCTGCTGATAGCATTACCACCCTAACATCATCTAACAATACAGGTATACCTCGAAGATGTTGCGGGTTCAGTTCCAGACCACCACAATAAAGCAAATATCGCAATAAAGTGAGTTGTATGAATTTTTTGGTTTTAGTGCATATAAAAGTTGTGTTTACACTATACTGTAGTCTATTAAGTGTGCAATAGCATTATGTCTAAAAAAACAATGTACATACCTTAATTTAAAAATACTGTATTGTTAAAAATGCTAACCATCATCTAAGCCTTCAGCAAGTTATAATCTTTTTGATGGTAGAGGGTCTTGCCTCTATGTTGATGGCTGCTGACTCATCAGGGTGGTGGTTGCTGAAGGTTGGGGTGACCATGGCAATTTCCTAAAATAAGACAACAATGAAGTTTGCCACATTGAGTGCCTTTTCCTTCATGAAAGATTTCTTTGTAGCATGCAATGCTGGTTTGATAGCATTTTCCACATAGGAGAACTTCTTTCAAAATTGGAGTCAATCCTCTCAAACCTCTCAAACCCACTGCTTTATCAACTAAGTTTATGTAATATTCTAATTTCTTTGCTATCATTTCAACAATGTTCACAGCATCTTTACCAGGAGTAGATTCCATCTCAAGAAACCACTTTCTTTGCTCATCCATAAGAAGCAACTCATCATCCATTCAGGTTTTATCATGAGATTGCCTCAATTCAGTCACATATTCAGACTCCACTTCTAATTCTAGTTCTCTTCCTATTTCTACCACATCTGCAGTTACTTCCTCCACTGAAGTCTTGAACCCTTCAAAGTCATCCATGAGGGTTGGTCATTCCAAGTGCTGGTCAATGTTGATATTTTGACCTCCTCCCATGAATCATGAATGTTCTTAATGGTATCTAAAACGGTGAATCCATTCCAGAAGGTTTTCAATTTACCTTGCTCAGATCCATCAGAGGAATCATTATCTATGGCAGCCATAGCCTTACAAAATGTATTTCTTAAATAATAAGACTTAAATGTAAAAATAACTCTTTGGTCCAGGATGCACGTTGCATTAGTAGGCATGAAAAGAACCTTAATCTCCTACATTTCCATCAGAGCTCTTCAATGAACAGGTGTATTGTAAATGAGCAGTAATATTTTGGAAGAAGTCTTTTTTTCTGAACAGTAGTTCTCAACAGTGGGCTTAAAGTATTCAGTAAAACATATTTTAAATAGATGTACTGTCATCCAGGCTTTGTTGTTCCATTTATACAGCACAGAGTAGACTGAGCATAATTCTTAGGGCCCCTCAGATTTTCAGAATGGTCAATGCACATTGGCTGCATTAGCCTCTAACAAAAGAGTAAGCCTGTCCTTTGAAGCTCTGAAGTCAGGTATTGACTTTTTCTCTTTAGCTATGAAATTCCTAGATGGCATCTTCTTTCAACAGAAGGCTGTTTCATCTACATTGAAAATCTGTTGTTTAGTGTAGCCATCTTCATTAATTATCTTAACTAGATCTTCTGCATAACTTGCTGCAGCTTCTATATCAGCACTTGCTGCTTCATCTTGTGCTTTTATGTTATGGAGATGGCTTCTTTCTTTAAACATCATGAGCCAACCTCTCTTTGCCAGCTTCAAACTTTTCTTCTGCAGTTTCCTCATTTCTCTCAGCCTTCACAGGACTGAACAGAGTTAGGGCCTTGCTCTGAATTAGGCTTTTTTTTTTTTTTTTTT
>JAQZBX010048047.1:0-20315 GCA_029593785.1 Cabassous unicinctus | reverse complement strand
GTGGTACCAAGTTGGTAGTTATAGGTTTTAAGTTTTTTCCCCCAGTGTTGTACTACATTTTTTCTGCTACATCACAGGTATTTTATTGGTAAGCTGGGAGAGGTCAGTATTCAGCTTAATCTTTGTTAATAATATTTTAATTGTGATGACTTTTCAAATAGTACATTCTTTTGTCTTTTTAGATTTGTCTTTTTTTCCATGATGTAATATGTTGAATACATTTCTTAATTTTTCAAATATAGAATCTGGTTTAGCAGACACTATTTTATCCATTTTCTTTTTTTAAATTTTGATGTGAAATAATTGGTTTTCTGAGTAATCGTAGGCAGCAGTTCTTTTTAATCAAAATATTATGAAATGCTTTCAGTAAGTGTATTAAGACTTCTGAGAAACATATAAAAATATTATAAAGAACTTAGTTATATATTCAGTAACTTACAAAAATTAATTCAGTAGAATTGTATTCATAGCAACAGTGGTTTTCACATTAATTTTATAATCCCAGTTTCCATAATTGAATAAATTACAATTTGAGTTTAACTAAGGCATTAGAGGCAATTGTGGTGCTTTTAAAATATGGCGGCAAATTTTTTGACTCTTGTCCCTTTGAAACATGGAATCTAATTCCTCTCTCAATAAATGTAGGTCATGCTTAGTGACTTCGTTCTAATAAATAGAATAGAACTGCAATCTCAGTAGAATCCTCAAGGCAGTACTCTGTAGCCAAACTTCCTCCATTTCCTGACCCCCAAAATCTATGAGAGATAACTGATTATTGTAGTTTAAAGCCACTAAGTTTTAGGGAGATCAGTGATGAAACATAAGGTAACTTACAGCTGTGTACAAAAGCAAAGAATGGTATTTAGGAAATTACCTAGAAAACTCAGAACAAAAAATGTAGCAAAAATTTTTAGCTAAAAACATATAGGAAAAGTTGCAAAAATGTATTAAAATCGCTGGTTGAAATATGGATGGTCTTTCTGTTACTGAAATATGGATGGTCTTTACATTACTTTCATTCACTGATAAGTAGTTAAATAATGGAATGCTATTAATTTTTATTCCTCTAATTATATCAGGAATTAGAGGATAGAAAAATGAACCATATTCCCTGTTTTCCCATATTTTTAGGAAAGAAATCAATAAATATTTGAACAAAGAATAGAAAAGCTATTTAATTATACATCAGTGCATTATTTTTCTAAAATATTTTTACCAAAGTCTAAATAGAATAACCTAAGGGAAAGATGTAGCATACATAGAAATAGCCACATAACTGACAAGGTAATATTTAATAATGGGATACTTCAAGAATAAGTGCTAATACCTATGATTTCACACATTGCTTAAAGAAGAGAATGCATTGAGAAACACCTGAATTTTTAAGCATTCTAATCTAACTGAAGAAGAAATATGAAGAGATAAGTGTGAAAAAGCTATAAAGCAACTCACAGAGATATGCTTGGCCATCAAATTGGAAGATGAGTTTATTGTAAGACTATGTAGGAATTTATCTACAGAAAAATAATCTAAACGATACATACAAAATGTCAGAGCCTGAACAATCAACTTAACTGAAGATCTTATTATTTGGTTCCCAAAATAGCTTAGAGATAATTTAGAAAAAAATGTTTATGTCCTAACCAAGTATATGTCTGGAATTTAAATTACAAGAAACAGTTAAAAATGTCTTTCATGCTCACAAGCAAAGTAAAACAGTGGTTAAGAGTGTCTTAAAAACTTATATATCTTGGCTAAGATGGCACAGCTCACAGCAGACCAGTGTTCCCTTTGAGATGAAGACGTCAGATAAAATAATGTGTGTGTGTATATATATATGTGTGTGTTTAAAGACATGAGAGTGCTGTGCTGTCAGGAGAGCCAGGACTTGGAGGTGGGAAGATCCTTTTGAAAAAGGAACCAAAGAAAAATTTGAGCCTACGTTATAGGTGATTTTGAGGCATTTGCCAAGTTTGATTGAGGCTTCAAGTAGAAAGTTGCTTCTGTATTCCAGAGAAGCCAGCAGAACTCTTTGGAATCTTCTTGGGATGGAGAGACAACAAATTGGAGTTTGAGGCCATAAGGAAGCCAGGATTCAGGGGCTAAGATCCCTGAGAGTAGGGAGGCACCAAGAAGTTAGCCCCAACCCCTATCATTTTTCCCTGCCAAGTTGTACCATATTCATAAAAAGTACAGGATGAAAGACTAAGAGCCAAGCACAAATCCACTGAAACACAGAGAGGTTTTAGTTGGTTCATGGTGCTGAGGATATAAAAATTGGAATATAAGACCTTTCAAAGAGGATGAACTCTAATAAAAACCACAGGCTTATGGTTGGGACATCTGGAGAGCTACTCTCTAGGAGTAGGGTCTTAAAGAGAATGTAACCCAGACTTCACTCAGCTCAGTTTCTCACAAGATTAAAGTGATCTACCCCCATTTCAGGTACTTATCAGAGGACAGGATGAATATGCTGTGGAGGAAAGTAAAGTATCTAGAGTCTCCAGACTTTTCATACACAATTCCTGACATTCAGTAAAAATAATTAGAATGTATTCCAAAAAAAAGTGGACCTAGAGGAAAACATCAGTAGACACATGAGCATGCATACACGCACACACACACAAAATCGAGATAGTGGAATTAGTATTCATATTCTTTAAAATAACAGTGATGAAGCAAGTAATTGATAAGAAGATGAATAATTTCAACAGAGAAATGGAATCTTATTACAAAGAATCAAATGGAAGAATGGCCAAAGTAGAAAAGAGGATGTGTGAATTGAAAGAGCAGTAGAAAATACTCAGCTGAGGCACAGAGAAATCAAGAATAAAAAGTAGAGAAAATAAAAGAGAAATGCAAGCAGAACACAGTGAAAAACATCTAATATATGTGAAATTAAGATACCAGAAAGGGAGGAGAGAATATGAATAAAAGCAGTATTTGAATATATAATGGCAGAGAATTTTCCAAAGTAGATGAAAGACATGAAACCACAGACAGATGCAAGAAGTGTTTTGAACCCCAAGGAGATTAAATACAAAGAAAATTGCTCAAGGATACATGTTGAAATCTGAAGAGAAAATCTCAAAATCAGTCTAGGGGAAAAAAAATAAGGCACAGTTCATTCAAGGGAGTAACAGTAGTACTTCCATCTGACTTCTCAACATTAACATTGAAAGTCAGAAGGAAATGGAAAGACATCTTTAACACATTAAAAAAATAATAATAACTGCCAAACAAAACTCTGTTCCAGCAAAACTCTGTTTCATAAATAAATAAAAAACGAATCTCAAGACAAAAAACAAGATAATATGCAGACCCACACTACACTGAATTCTAAAGGGAGTACTCAGGCAGATGTTTATTCGATGATCCAAGAACAGTCAAGACAATCAGGCTAAAGGAAAAACTCCATTGGAGGATGTCTTAGTTTGGCCAAGATTGCCATAACAAAGTACCACAAATTAGTTGACTTTTTAAAAAAAGGAATTAACTGTCTCACTGTTCTGGAGGCTAAAAGACCAAAATCAAAGTGTTGGCAGGGCCATGCTTCCATGGAAGTCTGCAGGGTTTTGGCAGTGACCTTCTGGTAATCCATAGTTCAATTTCTGCCTCTGTTGCTTTCCATCAGTCTCTGCATCAGTCATCTGTCTCTGTACAGATTTCCTCTCCTTATAAGGACTTTGGTCATCCTCATCTTAACTAATAGCATCTTTAAAGATTTTATTCACAAATGAGGTCACATTTACAGGACTAGAGATTAGGACTTGAACATATCTTTTGGGGGGACATGATCCAATCATAACAGAGGAGTTCTACTACCTGATATCAATACTTTTAGTAAAACTACCATAATCACAAGAGTGATATAGTGGCATAATAATGGACAAGGGTACTAAAGAAATGGAATAGAGAATTAAGAAACAGAACTATAAATATTTAGTCCTTTGTTTAGTTATAATCATTATACATCAGTATAGTGGGGAAAAATATGACCTTTTGATAAAGAGTACTAGATCAGTTGGAACTAGAGAAAAGATGAATGATGCCCCTACCTCACTCCAAATATTTTAATATGAAGTTTAAAACAATCAAGCTTCTAAAACTTGACGTAGGAAAACATATTCATAACGTTATATAGGAAATTATTTGTAAGCAGGACAATCAAATAATATTAACTATGAATTAGACTTTATTATGATCAAAAATATTTTTTCATTAAAAGAATACATCATAATGAAGAGTATGAAAAAGCAAGTCTTTGATTTAGAGTAGATATATGTAATACCTATATGTTGCAAAGGAATCATGTGTGGAATACATTGTCAAAAAACAATTCTTCATAGATTTCTTGCATTTCTGTATATTTTGCAAGTGAGGCACTAACTACCCTTTGTTCTGGACTATCTTTTCAAAATGTCTGTATAGCATACATCCTTGAAAGATACAGATAATGTCTCTCTCTAGAACAAAGAGCAGGCATGCTTACTGCCCATTGTAAAAGATTTGGGTTCCTCACAGTTTCCTTCTCTTCCACCCTCCTCTAAATGCTGACCCATGGATTTCATTTTGTTTTATTCTGGGTTATTTTCCTATACTCTTTCTCTGCTTTCTTATTCACAGTTATGGCCTAAACCACCTATATCATGAAGATTGTTGAAGCTATAATTATTTTTCTTAGCAAACCCAAATATCACAACCCCATAGTAATCTCAAACTGATGTTTTTAAAAATGAACTTTTCACATACCAAAACCTTTGTTCAAGTATCAACATATACCTAATTTTCCAAACTAGAACTTTGAACCTAGTATCACCTTGTTTTTTATTGGTGGTGGTGGTGGTGGTTTATTTTGGGGGAGGGGGTGACAGTTTGAGATTATTTTATGAATCCCAAAAAAAGAAAGATTACGTTTGTAAACTGATCTATTCCTGAGTGTGATACCCTTTGTTTGCATTAAATTCAGCTGAGATACCTTTGATTAGATTACCTGTTAATATTAGAGCTTTTTTGATTCGACCAGGTCAGTGAGATGTGACTCAGGTTGAGTCCTGCCCCCTTGGTGGCTGTGATATAAACTCACACTCACACAGACAAACACAAAGGGCACATGCGAAGAGAGAGCTCTGTCATTTTTTTTATCTTGCCATGTGAAAGAAAGGAGACGACTCAAACAGCTAAAGCCCAGGGAGAGATGAACCATTTTGCTGATAGCTTACAGCTGAGATTGGGAAGAGACTGATTTAGGAGGGCCTGAAAGAAACAAGCCCTATGCCAGGAGAGAGAGGACTTCACTTAAGCACAAAACCTCAAGAGGCTGGGCCCACAGAGCCTCAAGAGGAAGAGGAAGCCCAGAGGGGAAGGCAGAGACCAGCCAGAGATTGGCGACCATCTTGCTTCAACATGTGGCAACTGACTTTGGTGAGAAATCAACCTTGAGTTGGACTCCTTAGGGCCTTGTAACTGTAAGCTTTTACCCCAAATAAATAGCCTTTATAAAAGCAAACAGATTTCTGGTACTTTGCTTTAGCACCCCTTTTGTGGACTAATACAGTGGGGTGATGAGGAGCTTTTTCTTTTATCTCTCTCTATCTCAGTTACTCTCCACATTAATTTGGTCTCATTGACTCTACTTTTTATATCTCTTTAAATCTCTTCAGAAGTTGTACAGCCCTTGCCGTCCATGCTGCCTTTGCCTTGATTCAGCCCCTCATTATTTCTCACATAGACATTTTTAATAGAACAAAACTAGTCCCCCTACCTCCAGTTCCAAACCCCAAGACTGAATTCCACAACAAAATCATACAGAACTGTGCTTTTCCTCATCTGAGTCTTAAGTAGCCTATACATACTTCTATAATAGCACCTGCAACACTTGTAAAACTCCCTTGCACTTTTTTACACATCTACCTGACACTTGTAAGACTGAGACTGGGGCCTTAGCTTATTGGTCTCTGAAGCGAGTGTGCCTGCAACATTTTAGATGCTAAATGTATAGATATTGAACTGATTAATAGCTCGGTGATTTTAGCTGGATGTATTTTTCTGTTTATCCATCAGTCTCTCCTATCAGAGTAAGCTCATTGAGAGTCAGGTCTATGTGCTTAATCTGATACTCAATAAATGTTTGCTTAATGAATAAATGATTGTAGCGGAATTAAGGTTGGCTGAAATAAACTTTGATTAGGGACTTGTAAGGGACTAAAAGATCAATAAAGAGCCTTAAAATAATTCAAAGGAAGAGAATTGTGTAAAGAAATCAGTGGAATGATTGTAAGATAAATGGTGCATTCATTATGGAAAAAAAATGGAAATATTATTCCTTATCTTTTTTTTATGATAGAGAAGCTTATTCAGTAAAATTCTTCTCGTTTTCCAGAAATGAACAGATTGGAGAATAACAAATCAAACAGCTGTTAAACTTACAATGTCTTAGGTCAAGTCTAATAAAGCCTACATATGTCAGTGGCATCAGATCCAGATATTTTATAGGGTGGGACAGAAATGAAAGCTTAGTAGGTGACATTTCTAGCGAGTCAGAGAACATTTGTATTAAATAAGCTGTGAGGGAAACAGCAGGATTATTTCTAAAAAGGGTAACATGGCTAATTAATTGGATTGTATTCAGAGGATACTTAAGAAAGTAGAGGAGATGTGTGAATTAGAATTATTTAGACTTTCAAAAATATTTGACAAGGTATAACACTAAACACCATGAAACACTTGGCACTATCAAATTAAGAGAGTAGGTGGATCTGCTATATTATGAAGAGGTACCGGCTTAGAAACAGAAAAATGACAGGTGGGGCACTTCTCAGGGCAAAAAGTAGCCTTTCTCAGCAAGATCTGTTCTAGATACATGACTTAGAGGAATTTGAGTATCTTTAAGTTTGACGATAAGAAAATAACCTCCTGGATATTGAATATCCAAGAATAGGGGAATAAAGTCCAATTCCATTTATTTGTGTAAGTGTGAAGATGCTTTTGGTAATTTAAGAGCTATGTGTCTTTATAGTTTAGTAACCCACAAGAAACTCAGGAATTTTGAGAGCCATTGAATATGGTTGGTATTATTTTTGTTAGAATTAAGGTATATTGTTGGAGTTTTCCAATTAGTTGAAGTTGAAACAAATATAATTTTAAATTATATATTTATATGTACATTTTTCCACAAACATTTTACGTTTCTGTACAGCAATGTCTTGCTTTTTTTAGGCTTTTGATGCATTTTGAGGCCCTTAGTTATTGTTTCCTTATTTTTACATTTTCCTTTCTATACAACAAAAAATTGTGCTTAATGCTCTGCATTCTGAGTATGAATACAATCTACTTGTTTCCTTTTATTTTTTATATAGTTGACTTGAAGATGATCTCACAAAAGTAGGTCAGCAGGATACAAAATGACAAAAGGAATATATTTAACATGTTAGATGATAATATAAGTATTATCATCATGATACCTATGATGAGTGAAAAACATAATGAGATTTATGATATTAACTTTGGTAATAATATGTCACATTGTTCATTCAAGTTCCAAGTGTTGCACTTAATTCTGCATCTTTTTAAGTTCAAATTATCTTTGTCCGATAATTTTGCTACTGAACCATGAGTCATTAATTTGGAAAAACAACTGCATAAACTCTTTGCTAAAGATATAGAGGGAAGGTCCTAGATTGCTCATTGATATAACATGGAAAATGTGAAATGGTAAGTCAAGAAATATCATATTGCATTTGGTAAAGTTTAGTTTAACCAGTACTATCTCCTTTTAACCACTTAGTACCTGACTCTCCAACTTCTGTTGAAGAAAGTTTACTGAGGAGAACTTCTTGTGTACAAAGCAAAGATAAAAAAAGAGTTCCCTTTATTTTTGCCCCATTTTTGGAGAAGAATGTTTCTGAGCACAATTAGATTTTATCTGTAATTTTTATCTAAGATTCATATTGAAGAGTGGCAGACTTTGAAGTTTGTAAATTTCTCCTATAACCCATTTATTAAAGTTAGTAGCAGGAATATTTAAATAATATTCTTATTCATCTATACTTGAGGAACATGCTTTTTCAAAACAGTGTGTGGAATAAAATTCATCACCATTTAGACATTTACCATTATTACTATAGAAGATAAAGAAAGCAAAAAGTTGAAGGGGAAGAAAAGTGCTAACTCTGGAGACAAATAAACCCGGGTTAATATTAAATGATGATACTGTTGCTGTTCAAAATCATTCCAAGTTCATATGAATTTACAATGTGTGACCATATTCATGGTATAGCTAAAATTATTTAAAATGTTATGTAGTATGGTACTTAGTTGAATGACATTATGATGAATAATGTTTTTAATTCCACTATTTACCAAGACTTTGATAAACATTAATAGAGAAAACTAGTTGAAACAAAACTGGTTGAAAAATGGTCTCTTTTTTCATATATTTTTTATATTTAGAAAGGAAGAAATCACACTAAATTTTTAGGCAAAAATATAAGACAAATATAATTCTAAGTTGAAATAAATGAAATTCAGTAATAAAAGAAAGTGTTCATATAAACTTTGATTCTCATTTCTTAACAGTGACTTCCCAAGATTGTTTGATCACAGTAAAACAGATACAAAAACTTTGAACAGAGAAAGATAGGAGAGGTAAATGCTTTACGGTTTTTCAGGATATTCGCGTGAAGAAAAGGGGAGAGGTAAAGCTTAATAGGGGTCTGTTAAGAATTTACTTACGTATTGGTGAAAATTGACAGGTTGGATAGGCAAGGTTGAACCACATTAATTTAAACTATAAGTGAGGAACTATTTTAGGATCTTGAGCAAGGGAATGGTATGATAATAGTGATGTTTTATTAACACCCCTTAATATGGCATAGGATGTCAAGGTGTTGGCTAGCATTGTAAGTTCTTCAGAGACTTTTATATCTCCCATAGATAATATCTATTACTCTACTCGATTTCGGTTAAGAGTAATATGAATATGCAGTTGGATATGCAACAGACAATGAATGAGTGCTTACTGTATGTTATTAAAACCCATAGAAACTAGCAGCTCATAAGCAAACATTTTTAAAAAATCATAAACTTTTTGGCATCAGTGTTATTTCCCTTCTTTTTCATTTGTGTCATAAAGTTACAGTAATGTCTCCTACCTTGGTTAGGATAATGCAGTTTATTCAAAACAAGATTTTTGTCTGGTAATAAATTAGTTGAGTCACATTCAGCATAGGGAGAATGTTGGCTTCAAACACCCTGTGTACACACCTACCTATGCCACTTACCGGCTTTCTTCCATTATTTACTCTGAAGCTTTATTTCCTCAGCTCTTATCTGGGTGGTAATTATACCTTCCTCAAGGGATTGTTGTGAGGATTAACTTTCTGGGCCACAGTGGGCACTCCATGAATGTTAATTTTCAGTCCTCTTTAATAAAAGAGGGACCCACTTCCCAGTTAATTAAGGCCTTTGCAATGAAAAGATAATTAAAAGTAAATGAAATTTAAAAATCAAGAATTTACATGTCTTTTTATTTTTAAGTCAATATTTCTAATACATTTTAAGTCTATTTCTCTGCTAGAAGACATTTCCCAAGACACATTAAAGTTATTAAATGCATTTATTTTCATAAACTCTGTAAAAGTCATGGAGCATAGGTCCTTTATTCATTGCTTTACTAATAAAACATACACACAAATGATTTGTCAAGACATTTGGGTTATGGTTTCCTTCCAAGTCATGTATCCTAGAAAGAAAACCTTCTTAAGAACATTTGAAATTCATAAGCACATTGCCAACAAAATATTCTGCCAACTGCTGAGGTAAAACCCTGGCCTTTCAAATATTTGTTTACTAAATAATAAGACAAGCAATTTTTCTATACCTGTACTGAAATAATTGAAATATGAGACTTAATTACAGAATGCATTGAATAAATCACAGCCCGATGACAATCATGTCTATTTTTGAAAAGAACTGTCCTTGCATTTGTGCTTCCAATTCTATCCTGCTATTTGAGTTTCACTACTCTAAATGCAAACATAGAGAAGATATGGAAGACACTTCGGTGGCATCACACCCACTTGCAAGATCCGAAAATATTTCGTAAAATGCCATGTGTACTCAAGGCCAAGCATGAATCTTTTGATTTTATTCATATGTGCCATATGAATGTATATTTCTAAGTCTATTGATTGACTAAAATATTTTTGATTAATTGAGTCACCCAAACTTCACTTTTGTTGGCTGCACAAATAATGAACAAATTGGTGATTCGGCATATTAATTTTTTCTTCACATGTGAAAGTCATTATATTTCTCAAATGAAATTTTAGAACACAAATATGAGCTTATAGCACTGTTATGAAATGAAGATTTCAGAAAATCAAACACCTTTGCCTTTTCTTACTGGTATCAACAACTTTAATCAAGTTGAGAAATCTTATTCAAAATAAATACCTCCTTTGTCAGAAAATCCTGGGTTGTTGATTTCAAGCTCTAGATATATCACTCTGAAGGCCAGCCCAGTAAATTAGTGCCCACTGTTCCACTGGCAAGTATAAGCTTCATGGTGTGCTAAAAAGAAAGTGTGTGTGTGTGTGTGTGTGTGTGTGTGTATGTGTATGGAAGCCTGCAGTAAAAATGCATAATTAAGATGCAAAGCTTATAATTGTTGAGTTTCTGTGTTTTTTATATTTTGCACATTTTGAATGCTTAACAAAAAATTAAGATTGCTTTAGAGAAAAACTACAATAAAAGGGCTCCTCTGGAAAATAAATATTTTTAAAAATGCAAAAACCCGGCTTACCAAAACAGGTTCTTCCGAGCAAAAAAAGGACAAGACTTCCATAAGATGCATTCAGGAAATCTGAATGAGTCATTAAATAGGCATGGCTTTTTTTACTACACTTGCTGTTGTTTATATATTAATACTTTATAAAAACAAATTTGTTTATAATAGTTTTAATAAATCTCTGTACAAATGCTCGGGTATAGAGGGTTGTTTTTGTTTGTTTGTACTTTGTTCCTGAAATAGAAAATGTTCCATGCCTAAACCATCAGGTCTATGTTAGCATCACTAAACCAAATGATCAAGAACCAAAGAACTGGAAAAAGGAAAATTCGTAAAATAACTAAAATTCTACCCCTGCCCCAACTCTTAAATCCTACAATCCTTTATTCTGCTTCTACCTGTCAGAAAGCAAACAGTTCTACTTGAATATAGGCGGTTGCTTCTACCCATGTAAACATATCCAGGTGCAGAGAAACATGTTATATGGGTTTACTCAATGGACCATATGCATCTACTTCAGTGTCTCTATACACAACCATTCTGGTATTTCTGTCGCATCCTTTCACTTGCTTTATTATTATTTCTCTCTTGTTACGTTCCTCATGTTGGGGCTCATACACCTGTTTTGAGAGGGACTATTTTAGCCCTCAGAAGCTGGTAATTTTAACACAACTGTTCTCTACTTTTTATTTTCCGTTAGGAAGTAGAAATGAACCAGGGAACTGCCTGAGTCTCTCCAGATGCCCAAATGAGCCCCAGCCCAATCCTAGCCCCTTAGGCTCCTTTCTTCCACATCTTTAAAAATGACATTTTCCCAAAATTTTCCCAGGGATGCATACTCATGATTAGCCTTAATAAGTAAGATATAAACCATAAAATACATCCTCTCAAATTCAATTGCATGTAAATCACTCTTATTTATGCTTTAATCAGAGGAATTTTTTTTTTTTTTTAGTGTTATGTTCAGAATCTCCTCCCCAAGGTAAAATAAAAATCTTTCTGGTACCCAAATATTTATGCTGAAAAAGCATGAATTTCTTTGAGCTGTGAACAAAAGCTAATTATTTTTATATTAGGTTTTATTCATCATTTTTGCTAATTTTTCTACTCGTCTGCAAGCTTGCAAACGAGTAGCTTCCAAAATTGTGAAGGTTTTGATAGGCTGCTGGCCACAGAGGCATTTCTCAACTGCATGCTCATAAAGACTGACATTGAACTTGCAGCTGTGTATGCTATTTACAGAGGCCATGCCTTTTCCAAATCTACCTCTTTACATCACAGTAAGCCCAATGCCCTTACTCAAAAAGAGCCAACCTATCTGATTGCTGTAAGCGGCCCTTGTGCTTAACGGCACCATATCAATCACATTACTGTAAGCCTTTCAAACACTTCTGTTGTAGAATAACCTCACATCAGCAAAGAAATGCTTAAAGGATATAGTACTGGAACTATAGTCTAAATATGCTGGTATAAGCAAGTCAGTTAAACATTTTACAATTGTTTGTACAATTTCTTGCTAATTATTCAGCACTTGGTTTAGCTAAAAAATTGCAAAGAAAACCCAAATTTTGAGGCTATGTGAAAATATAGGAGTCTTAAAGGACATCTTGTAAAAATTATAGCCTTTTTGTATAATTTTAAAATTATAATGAAATTCTAGGTCAAGTTTCACTATCTTTAGTGACAGTGATAATAAAATACCAGGCAATTTTAACATTGATTTTGGTAATTCAAGGATTATGGTCAACTCTAATGAGAAATAGCATAATTCAAAAAAAATATTAAAGTCATTCTATCACTCAAATACTTTACTTTCTAGTTTCAGGAACTCCTTCATCACCACCTTATTTTAGGTCCTCTTTTCCTAATAACTTCGACGATTAAACATCTTGCTTTGCCTTCAGCCACTTCTTCACTCCAATTAAACCTGCATACTGCTGCCAAAATAGTCTATGGCAGTATCATTTCATAATCAAGCTTTTGTAGTACCTCTATAGCCTCCTACTTAATGACTAAACTCTTTTTTTTATTTAGTTATTTTTTTTAAAGAAACTTTAGATTACATAAATGATACATAAAAATATAGGGCATTCCCATATGCCCCACCCCCTCCCCTTCCCACACTTTCCCACATTAACAACATCCTTCATTAGTGTGGTACATTTGTTATGATTGATGAACACATATTGAAGCATTGCCACTAACTGTGGATTATAGTTTACATTATAGTTTACACTCTGTCCCATGCTATTTTGTAAGTTATGGCGATATATAATGGCCTGTATCCATCATCGCAATGTCATGCAGGACAATTCCATGTCCCGAAAATGCCTCCATACTACACCTATTTTTCCCTCTCCTTCTCCTAAGAACCACCAGTGGCCACTGCCTACACATCAATGATAAAAGTTCTTCCATTTCTTGAATAACAATGTCTATAGTAGAATAATAGTAATAGTAAGTCTTCATTCCCAATCTTGAGGATTTTGGGATAGTGATGCCCACTCTGCCTTTAATTGAGAGGGGGCTTTGATCCCATGAGGCAGATGAATGTAACTATCTTGCTTGCGTTGCAGACTCTCTCTGTTCATTGGGATGGGCGTTGTCCATCATCATCTCCTTGTTAGTTGTCCTGGGTGAGTCCAATGAACTGGAAAGTAGGTGTTGGAACTCTGCTGAGATTCAGGGCCCAACTGGCACATAGACAGACCAAAGATTTAAGCCTCTTGGACATACACCTACCAAGTATAGTATTAACTATAGGTTCAAATAGAAAGGGCAGAAGAGCCATGTGTAGGGAAAACACAACTGAGTCCAACTCTGTCACACTGGGGAGCATAAATTCCAAGGTAAGGCCCACTGGCAGGGCCCCAAACTCCTAGCTGTCTGCCCTGCCTATAGTGTCTGGATGTCTCTAGAGCCCTCAGGAGCTCCGCTATGTGAGACACTATTTACTGTGGCAATAATAAAACGCTTAAACCAAGAATTCAAAACTTCCCAAAACTAGATCCCAACCTACTTCCCCAACCCTCTTCACCTATGTTTATATCATTACTATGTTTAGCCAATTGTTCAGCTAGTTTTGATGAAGACAAAACTGATATTTAAATTCCTGTTCTGACACTTAATAGGTTTCTGACCTTGTATAAGCCAAGGTATGGAAGCTTCCATTTCTTCTAAAAAAAAAAATTTAGTATCTACCTCAAAACTTTTTTTGTGAAATTTATTCATTATTAGAATATTAGTAGTACTTGTTCTTCTTATTGTCCTATTAGCCTTTAAGCACTTAACTATGTTCCAGGCACTGTGCAAAGTGTTTTATATCCGTGATCTTGTTTAACCCACCATCAACTCTATGAGGAGTTTATGTTAGACCTACTTTATTCATGGTGAAACAATCTCAGAGCAATTAGTAATTTACTAAGTTTTGTATAATCAATAGCTGAGTTATTATTTTAAATCTGGCTTATCTTAAAGCAGGGGTTCTTAACCTTTTTTGTTCCACGGGCCCCTCTGCCAGTCAGGTGAAAACCACGTACCTCTTATTAAGTCCACACTATACTATATATGATTTAATGAATATATCACACCCGTACCAACACGTCCCCACAAAAATAATGTTTTTTTGAATTTCAATTCAAGCTCACAGAACTCTTGTTAAGAACCCCTGTGTCAAAGGACTTAAGTGGAGTGAAAATAACTCTTTAAACACATTGCAATATTTTGGAGATGCATGCATTTTCTTGGGAGAAATTCCATAGTTTCTCAGATTCTCTGAGGTGCCTGTGAGCCCAAAAGACCTAAAAATCATTGCACTAAACTCTCAGCTTCTTAATTAAGAATAAGGACCATGGGTGACTTATTGATAAGAGTCCCTGACACTTCATATTGTCTGGCACACAGTAGAAAAATCAATTACATGTTATGAGAAATTGGTTATTGGTAGTTCAATTATTCTATAAATAGTTCCTTGTACATGGTAAGTAATTGGTAATTTTTTAAAGAATATATGTTACATATTGCTACTGATCTGGAAATTGTAACACATTACCAGGATTGCTACACTGAGTGTACTTAGAATTATGACTAAAGAAAATAGTGTGTATAGTTCACATACAGTAGAGGAGCAAATAATGCAAATCAGTTACTCAAAAGTGGCTTTGTAATTTATTATGTGATATTTTTGTATAAGTGTTACTAAAATTGATCTCTTTCACACTAGCTGCAGAGAGAGGGAAATAGGCCTCCAGAACCATCCAGTCGGTTTGAGCTGCCCAGGGGTAAAAGAAGAGGACATGTAAACCACACCTGAATAAATGACACGGGAAATGACTGAGAATGTTCTTAACCTAGCTGACCAGAAAAGAGAGGGAGGGATAGAAGGAGGGAGGGGGAAGAGAGAAAGAGAGAGAGAGAGAGAGAAATAGAAAACCTTGTTAATATCATGGTGCAATTAACCATGTCCAGTCTTGCTTATCTCACAAGACTTTTCTGTATTAAGTGAAGACATGTCTAATTCAGTATGAATTGAAGCTTCATATCCAAACTGTAGGCTAAAGTAATAAAAAAGTGTACTTTGGCCTTGATTATCCAAATATTTTCCTTGGTTTTCTGCTTTACTTGTCTAACATAGACCTAAGTTGTTTTAATTTTATTGATTTATTCTAAAGTGCTTCTTTAATTCAAAACTATAAACGCTTGGCAGTTGTATATTTTTGAAAATACCTTTACTCATTTAGAGAACCTATTAGATGGCAGTTTGTTTTCCTTGCATTTTAAGTGGCCAGTGGTTAACTGTGCCTTTTTAGTGTACACTGGTGACATGCTTCAAGCCTAACCACATCCAAACAGACAAGCCTGTAACCTTCTTAGCAAATCTTCAATTTCAGAAAAAAATGTTTTGAAATAAGATATAACTTTAAAAAAAAAAAAAAAAATGAAAGCCCCTGTACTGTATCTTTCTCTTAATTGTAACAATGCTGTTTTCTTTTCTTCTGAAAATGTTTTCATTGTTCCAAGGCTTTTAGACTTAATTAAAAGTTAGAAGCAATGAAAATGATTGAAACTTTTTGAGCAATAGGCTTGTACTAAGAAAGTAAATTTTAAAACATTAAATTTAGCATTAATCAAGTGAAGAGAAGAAATAAAAGCCCTGGCTACAGACCCCTAGAGAAAGCTCTTAAACAGCACTGTACTCTTTGAACACGTGGCCTGACAAGGTGGCCCTCCTGTCCTAAGACTTGCATTCTCAAACGTGGAAAAGGTATTGTGAGGGCTGAGGAAAAGAGTAGAGAAATGCATTTCCTCAGCACACAAAGTTTTTGGTTGTTGGACTAGACTTGGAGTATGAAACGGTTTCTACACTTACTGTGTAATATTGGCCAAATCATATCATCTATGAGAGGCTCAGTTTGTTAATCTGTGAAACAGTGATAAGAAATTTAAGGAATGCTCAGCATATAAATGTTAACTGTTATTCCCATTGCTTGTTAGTACCTCATAAAAACTATTAGGTTTCTTTTAATTCTGCATGTATTGGAGCATAATAATAGTACTATATATGATCAAATCTTAAAAGATCTGAGCACATATGAAAGTAAATTAGATTTGCTATCAAGTAAAACTTAGCACAATTCATCTACAACTCTCTAACTGCGTTGTATTATATTTGCCTGTCAATGGTAAGAACTAATAAATGACTGTAATAATAAACTTTTTTCATAGTCAAAGTACAACTGACTCATTTTGGGGAAAGTGTCTAGAGGAGGAGCCAGAGACCATTCTGAAGCTTGAGGCTCTGAGGGAGCAGCCAAGCCTGGGTGGAGTGCTGAGGACAGGAACAGTAGACAGGTAGCAGGCAAGAGAAGGACACCAAGACCTTGAGAGACTGGAGACTGGGTAGAAGACTAGTAATGGCAAAAAGGGTCATGAGAAAATCCACCCAGGATCGGCTTCTTTCAGCTTCTATCACGCATATCTGGACCTAGGTGCCCGGGATTTAAATGTGAACTCCGCCTTGTATGGGCTACCTAACTGAACAAATGCCAGAGCCTCTAAGAGTGCATATTAGTAATGGGAGAGTAATAAAGTATAGGCCATGATGTTTCAATGACCAATTCAGTGACATATTTCTGGTTCATAATAGATGCTCAAAAAAGAGTATTTCTTTCCTGTTCTTTTTTCCAGAGTTGTCTGTCAGACTTCTCTGGCTCTCTGGCAGGGGCCACTAATTTCCCTCACCACCAAGGTGTTCATAACCAGAGCAGGGCCCTCTGCTTAGAGAGTGGTGCTCTCTTCTGTGAGGTGAAAAGAGAGTACAGTAGGTGAAATCAAGGTATCCAATTTTATAGGGTTAAAAGAGCACACAAGGCAGGGATAACTGATATTTCCATATTTGGAAATTTTCAGTAACAGACTTTCCTTCAGGTTTAGGAATACTGCCAAACCTTTCAGTTTACATAGAGATGGTTGGATTGGACAATATTTAGGACTTCTTTTATGTCAGGATTATTGTACAAACATTCAGAGGCTTCCAGAGTAACCATCTTTTCTACTTAGTTTTCCATTCCTAATTCCTAATCTGAACCAAATGGAGAAGCATTAGAATGCTAAAAATATCCCATATTTCCCACCTATTACTGTATAACAAATTCCCCAAAAACTTAGCAAATTAAAACAACAAACGTTTATCTCACAGTTCTGAGGAGGGGCTTAGCAGGGTAGTCCTGGCTTAGGGTGCCTCATTAATTTGCAGTCAAATTATCCCCTGGGGCTGAAGTCTTCTGGAGGGGCTGGAGAAGATGTTTTCAAGTTGCCTCACGGGGCTGTTTGCTAGAAGTCTCAGTTCCTCACCACCAGGACCTCTCCTTAAGGTTGTTTGCACAACATGGTATCTGGATTCCCTCAGAGCATAAGTGAGAGAATGAGAACGATTGAGGGAGAGAGGAAGAGATAACCAAGACAGAAGTCACAATGTAATTTAAGACCTCTCCTTCAAAGTCACATGTCACTTCTACCATATTCTGATATAGCAACCTGATACAACCTTGATACAATGTGGGCATGAATACCAGAAGGCAGAGATGGTTCAGGCATTTTGAGGATGGCTCCCACCCATCCCTTAACTTCTCAACTAGCCAAACTATCTGTATGCTTAGTCTGAGAGCACTGAGGTTAAGAGGACCCGTTCAATCATATCTACTAAGCACTGGAGAAAGTTTGACTAATCATAGATTTTGTGATGATTCCTAAATTTTACATCTAGACATGGATTTAAGTAGTTTACATTTCAGTGTTTAAATATTTACAATTATGAATCTGTTCAATTTTTTTCTATCACCCGGTTAACCTATGTAAATATTAAGGGTTTCTATCAGAAACTGTCAGGGCAATTATAGTATGTGTTATAGATGAGTCATTTGAGGGTGCAAAGAAACAAACTCAATTTACCTGGGGAGTTGGAGAAGGCTCCACAGAGGAGATGATTTGGGGTTTGTTTTAAAGGATTAATACAATTTTGCAAGACACAAAGAGGCAAGCTTGGAGATACTATTAGAAAGAAAAATGTGTCCGTTTTAGCAGGTTTCATAAATTCACTATACTATATTGAGCCATATATATTTCATTAAAATATATAAAAACGAAAGCAAGGAAATGAGAAAGTCTAAAGTTGGGTTAGTGGTTCCCTCTGGATTAATTGAGCCAAAGTATGGATGAAGGATACCTCAGATTCAGCAGTGCTGTTGATATTCTAGTGTTTAAGTAGGTTGATAGGATTATAAATGTTAGCGTCACTTAGAGCTGTTACAGTTTTTATGTATGGAATATTACAATCTTTATTTAACATGTGGGATATGGCAGTAGAGGGAACAGCATATGAAAATGCATAGAGGTGTGAAAGAGCTTGGGATAAAATATAGAGACATAATTATGACAATGAAATAATAAATAATGAATTATCTTTTATAATGTACAGTTCAGTATTCTAAAATTGTACTGGAGCATACAAAGGAAAGAAGATTAGAGATAGAATTGAAAGCAATAAACTCAAAGCTCAACATCTTGCAAAAAGAGCAAGTACAATTCTATACTAAGACCAAGAGGCTGATTTCTCCTTTGTTGCCTGCATAGTGATAAGATCAAGGCACATTAATGTGAATTAATGATAAGTTACAGGAGCAGTTATTATTTTCAGAGTTAGGAAAGCGGTCTGGCGCATTTTAATTGTCTAAAGTTCATTATATGCCAACAACTTTTGTTCCTAGTGGAATTCAAATCACAGGGTGGCACTTTATTTAACAATTTATCCTTTTAAACTATGGTGAAGCTGCAAGTAAGCTTTAATTACATTATTGCCAATCATCTGAAGAATGGTAATTACTTGGAGCCCTTGCCCAGTCATTCTGATTAAAAGTGCTGGCATACTCAATAGGTTGTAGGTTCATTTCCTGATACTGTTAATTTTCTTCTAAGGTTTTACTTTATTCCTTGGACAAGGTATGATCCCACCTTTGGAAATGGTGCTTAGGAAAAACTTGATTGATCTAAAGAGAACATATACATGAAATTAAATGACTTTGGCTGTTTTTACTTTGTCTTGTTTTTGGGTTTTTGGGTTCTTCTTAATAGCCACAAAAAAAAAAAATTTGTTTTCATGACTGGGAGACTTTTCTTACGAGAGATCTAAAGTGCTTTTAATAATTCATCTAGGTTTGAGAGTTTAGTGGATGATTAAACCAGTGTTTATCTCCTCAAAGTGAGAGAGTTTATCTAGGCACAGGACAAAGGGTACTTTTTTCTAGGGAAAATCTGATCTACAAGGAGGAAAGCTATGAAGTTTGGAACTTTCACTTTTGAAGAGTAGAAACAAGATATGACCCTGTGAGGCCTCTTTAACATTTTCTTACCAAGAAGTTGTATTATATCTCTTTTGTAGAAAGAAGACCAAGGGTGTCTAAAGAATAAATATTTTCTGAATCTGTAGCATCTTCTTAGTGAGCTCATTTATGACTGTAGCTGTTTGTGGCAAACTTGACTACCAACTCTGGAGTCTTCCACGCTTGGTTCCACTGCCTTGATTTTTGCTGATCGTCTGGTTGCTTGATAGATGTTGGTCTTCTTATTAGGTCTCTGCTCTTGGTGTAATTAGATCTCGCTCTTTTAGCCCATTGATAGCACTTGCCAGCCACACTTGAACAACATTTCCCTGGTTTGGGGCATGCTCAGAAGCTACACCTATGTCTGTCCTTTTACCACTCAGCATGTTATTTGGGGTACAAAAAGATCCATCAGTATCAGATTTGTATCTTATTCAAAAGTGTCCATTAGATGGACTCATCCAAGTAACCTGGCGAGGAGACGACGATGGGCAACAGACATCCCAGGGAATGGAGAGGACCTGCAGCTGAAGGCAGGATAATCCTATCCACTATATCCATGGAATATAAGCCCTCTCTCACTTGGAGGTGGAGTGGACATCACCTTCCAAGTCCCCTCAGGATGGGGGGAGGAGCTGTGGACTAGAGTG
>JAQZBX010048046.1:0-20309 GCA_029593785.1 Cabassous unicinctus | reverse complement strand
TTTCTCTGGGCCAAGGTTTTTCATTTAGAGGATCAAAAATGACATAAACAGTAACTACCTACTCACGCTCCCATTTCCTCCCCCTCTCTAGCCAGGTTTATGGAAACTTTGAGAAAAATGGGGCGCTGGGAGGCTGTGTGATCTTTGGCAAGTCTTTGAACCTCTCTGGGCCTTAGTCTATTTATCTGTAAAATGGAAGCAAGAATGCCTCCACTGCCGACCTCAGGCTATGGCTCCAAGTGGGGGAGCGAGTGACATTTCTATTTATGCAGCAATCAGGGCTGTGTCCCTAGGGGGACAGCTCCGTCAAAGGAGGCTGGCCATGAAAGAGTAAGAGGCTTTTCCTCTTTTCCCTTTCAACAGGGAAAGGAGGGCGTGGACTGCACGGGGCCTATGGTGTCAGAAGCCCAGGGAGGGTGCGGCCCTGATGGGCACAAGCGAGTGGATGGCGCGAGAAGCCCTTGCCCTCCAATGGACCATGGGACCTTGGACAAGTGAAGAAAAGATCAGATGCCCAGCCCCCGGTTTTTGGTCTGCATGGGGTTCCCAGAATGCTTGTACAAGCTTAGGGAAAGGAAGCCCTTCCCCAAACCCAACTCCCAGCGTAGAGCTAAGACTGAATATCCTGCCAGCCAGGTGGGTGGGTATGCAGCCAGACTTAAGTGACTTAGAGGAATGGAGAAACGTGACCCTGCCCATGCCCGAGGGCTGTGTGGCATAGGCGTCCTGGCCACTCAGGACAGATCATTTAAGCCCTAGGACCGTCCCGCTGGCTCCAAGTCCAGGGCTCTTTCCACGAAGCCTCACAGCCGCCCTGGGTCTCAGCCTCCAAATGGCTTCTGCAAGGAGCATCTCTGGTCTGGCTTGGCCAAGCCAGCCCTCTGCCAGCCCAGGCCACATATTTGGAGCACTCGGAGACAACAAATGGGGCCACCCGGCAGAGCCCGGAGGCTCAGGGCAGGAGGAAATGCCCCCTGGGGTAGTGAGCAGCTTCCAGGGGAGCAAGGAGTATGTGTTGGGAGCTCTGGGGTGTGGCGGGGATTCAGAAGGTGCCCCACCCCTTTGGTGCTATAACAATAGCGATAATGGCTAACATTTACTGAGCACTGACCAGCACGTGACCTGTCTCTCCATGCATCACCTCGCCCATTCCTACCCCATCCTGGTTGCAACGGCCCCCACTGCACAGATGAGGGGGCAGCACAAGCACACTGCATGAGTGACGACCCCGACTCTAACTCAGAAGGTCCAGCTCCAGGCCTCAGCCCTTTTCCTCACTGCAGGGTCTCCCCAGTCACTCTTCACACACCAATGTGTGCGATGGGGTGATTTTGGGGGGCATGCAGATGAGCCGTCTATAAAATGTTAATAGGTATGTATTTATTTTGGAAGATAATATTACTAGCATGTCAACCCCATGAATCCGTCTATGGTATTTCCTAGGAAGAGACCAAGAAGAAAACAAAAAGGATTTTAAAGCAAATTATGAAGTAAATTAATTACTATAACATGGTTCAAACCCGCGGGAAATTCTGTTTTTCGTCACACTGCCTCCTGACTGAGGGACAGGAAATGCTCCTCAGACCATCTGTTGTCTCCTCCAAGTGGCTGCAGTGGGCCTGGTCACCAGAAATTTCCAAGGTTCCAGCTGTTGCCCTCCAAAATCCATCCACCTTGGGACAGAATGGAAGTTCGCCTCCCTGCGGAGAATGCACTGTGGCCAGCTGTGCCTGGTGGCACTTCTGTCCTATGACTGGCAGCTTTGAACAGCAGAAAGGGCTCAGGCTTGGCTAGGGGGCAGAACTGATTCAAATACCAGCTTATTAGCTGTGGGACCTTGCTTAAGTGGTTTAGCCTCTCTGTGTCTCCTATTTCCTCATAAGTGGAAGGGGGGTTTAGGGCCAGAAAGAAACGTGTCTCTCTTTGAGGTTCATTGTCATGAACCTCTAGACAGTAAGAGCCACACGACCTGTTTCCCTCTTTAGCTTGGCCATTGGGAAGCTCAGGGCTGCACTGCAGCATTAATATTTATTGCACCTATAGCACTTCATGCAGCCATGTGTTCTTTGTCTCCCCACTATAATGTGAACTGTTCAAGGGTACACATCATCACTCAGGTGGTACCTGCTCCCCCAGGGCCTGACCTAGAGCAGGTGTACAACTATCATATGATTCAGTAATGATACCCAGATAATACCCAAAGCCAGGCATTGTGCTCATTTCTTTAGCTCAGGTACCCCTCACAAACACAACCTTATGGGAGTAGTCACTGCTATTGGTTCCATTTTGAAGTGAGGTTTCAGAGCCTTGGAGAGATTAATTTATTTGTCCTAACTCCAAGAAATATTTAGCAATATTCTGGCCACAAAAGCCACTGCTTACCTACTACACCACCACAGAATACGCAAGTGAGGGAGAGAATGGCTATGTTCTCTTGGCCTTGTGGTATACCTTTTCTTCCCCTTCTGTTGTTAGTTTTTGCCTTTTACTCTTCATCCCTGGCTCTTAGTCTCATTGCTCTAATGCTCTTTCTCTAAGAGCCTAAATCCTTGATGGAAGTTGATGGAATAATAGTAATAATAGCCCCCTGCATTGCTTACTCCCTGCCTGACACCAAGTCAAACCCCTCCTCACTTCGAATCCCCACCATGACTGCGAGAGGAGGGAATAGCAGTCCCATTTCACATATGAGGAAACTGAGGCTCCAAGAGGGCAAGTCACATGGGCATGGTCACTCAGTTGGGAATTGAACCCAGGTCTAGGTGACCACAGAGTCAAACAAACCAAAGGCAGGGTGTGTTTTCTGCAGTCAGCAAGGTGAGGCAGGCTTTCTCATATCAGAGAATACATATTCTGTGTCCCACCTGCTGTGTGGGACAATCTCTTCCCACTAGGGCCTCAGCTTCCCCATCTATCAAATGGGAGGCGTTAAGTCAATCACTTATAAGAGCACAAGTTCTGTTGTCCAACTTCCCAGTTCAAATTCCAGCACTGCTGGCTGTGTGACCTTGGGCACACTCTGAACCTCTCTGGGCCTGTTTCCTCATCTGTAAAATGAGGGTTGTGAGAATAACTGTCTCTGCTCCTTAGAGTTGTAAAGTTAAATGAGAGCAATGCTTGGAAAGCATTTTGCCCAGGCTTGGCATACAGTAGGCATTCAGAAAGCATTAACTATTCTCAGTAACATGAAAAGGTTGGCTGAGATCTTTCCAGCTGGGACCTCCCATAGCCTCAACACAAGGCCCCAGTGCCTAGTCCCCAGAAGCCCAGATGCTGTCCCCTGGCAGCCAGCAACCAGCGGCGTGCCTCATCACCCAGCTGGAGGCCTGAGATGGCAAAGACACTGTATCTTTGTGTCTCAGAAAGGGGAGATGGATCTGTCTTGTAGAGAACCCACCTTCCTCCCAGGGACTGCAGGAAGTCAAGCAGCTGAAGCAGCCCCTGAGCGCCTGGTTCAAGGGCTGCCCCATCACTGCTCCCAGGCAAGAGGAAATGCCAACAGAATCAAGTCACCCTAAATGTGAGGAGTGAGCTTTGACTTTCTCATCTGACAAATACTGGTGAGTTGTCAGGCTCTTGAGTTTCAAGAGGTGAAGAGGACAGAATGCAGGGTATTTGGGGAAAGGAGGCGAGACAGACCTTGAAAAGTACAGCAGTGCAATTTATGATGATTTGGGGGAGCACAGAGGAGAAGGCAACAAAGGAGAGGAAAATCAGAGAGGGCTTCTCAGAGGAAGTGACCCTTGTGCTGGGTCTTGAAGCGTGAGTAGGGGATCAGGCAGTTAGTCACAGGAGAAAGTGTTCCAGGCAGAGAGTACTATATAAGAAAAGGCAGGGCATGAAATAGCACAAAGCTTCCCAGTATTTACCAGTACTAGTTGTAAAGGATACCAGTAGGGAAGAGATAAAAGATAAGCCTGGAAAAGTTGTCAGGGGCCACAGAGCTGTTGTTTATTGGAAAATTCCTGGGTGACACAGGCATTATCTCATTTCCTGTGCCCATTTTACAGATGAGGAAGCTGAGGCTCAGAAAGGTAAAGCTGTTTCTCTGAGGTCAAATAATAGTCAGTAGGAGATCTGGGACTGGAACTCAAGTTCATCTGCTCTAAAGATTAAGGTCTTGACCACCCAGCTCTACCACTCTGAAAATCCTGGGAACCCTCAAAAGCTTTGATAAGGAGTTTGTATTTTACCTGGAAGGCAGTGGGGGCCTGTGGAAGGATTTAAGTAGGAGAAATAGGTAGTCACATTTGCAATCAAAAGGCTCAGCCTGGAGCAGAGTGGACAATGGACAAGAAGTATCCAGAATATAGTGTGGCCAGAAGAATCAAGTTGGTCAGCTCTGGTGTGGATCCCTGCTCCCAGGGATCATAGCCCCCCACAACTTGGCCCCTGCCTACCTGCCCAGCCCCTTTTCTCCCCTCACACTCTATGCTCCAACCATGCTGAAAGGGTTTCAGCTCCTCCCTGCTCCAGGCCTTCTCTTTCTCCCTATGTCTGCAGTTCCCTTGCCTGACCAAGGTCCACTCCACCTTCAGGTTCCAGCTTTAAGGTCATTTCCTTCAGAAAGCCTTCCTAGACCACTTGCCTCTTCCACCCAAGTCTAAGGCCAAGTTCCATATCTCCCAGTCACCTTGTACCTCCCCTTAACCTTGCTCATTGTTTTCCCCTTTTAAAAAGGGCAGAGAGCTTTGCTTTGCCCACCCTCACTCCCCAGGATCCAACTCACAGTAGCAGTTCCTGAGCATCTAGGGGAATTGGGGTTCTGAGGTGGCAAGGCCTCCTCAATCCCATATACCTCCCTTAAACACTCACACTAGACACCCCATTCTCTGTCCCCATTCACAATCTCTCCTGGGCTTAGAAACATTGCCTAATGAACCAGGCACCTGACAACAGCTTTAGAAGAAATTTCCAATCATTAGGCCCAGGCAATTGTATTTTCTTGAGACTTGGGCAAAAGTGGGTCAGTTCAAGGATCTCCTACTCTGAGAAGCCTGCTTTGTCCTCTCCCATCCTGTTCAGTCCTGCCAGGCTGGGTTGGGGACCCTTCCCAGGGTCCCCAACCTCTGAGCCATCTGTTTGGGTTTGCATGTCCACTTCTCCCACTAGGCTGTGAGCCCCTTAAAGGCAACACTGGATCTGAGTGAATGAATGGTGAAATAAACATGAGACATCATAATGAACAGCCAAACTGAATGATACCCCAGGTGGGACCTGGAGGCTACCCTGGCTCAGCTGGAAAGGTTGGAGGGGCCCCACTTAGGAGCCATCTCCACCTCTGCTCAGGGGTGGGCAATGTCTGCAAATAACAGAGACATGCTCGACACCATGTGGGATGCTCATTTCTCAAGTGAACTTTCCCCTGGGGACTGGTTGCTTCCATCTTGGATTTCCAACTGGGCAGGCATATAGCATCAGCCCCCTTGTCAGCCTCCTGTGAGCACCTGCTAAGCCACACAGCTGGGCACAGGACTGGCTCCTATCTCAGAGGGACCCACAGACCTGCCCCTCCTTCATCTTGGGAGGTGGGGGGAGTAGGGGAAGCCCAAGGCCACCTGTTCTTAGTAATGTTGGGACACCCAATGCTTCGGGTGGGGAAGCTGGGCACTCAAGCATACCAGAGAATTTTTCCATATTAGCAAGGAGATAGGGAATGAAAATCTGTTCACACCTCCCACGTGCCAAGCAATTTACAGACTTTCATCTTAACACCAGCTTTATAGATAGTTATTTGCATCCCTTATTTTACAGATGAGAAAACTGAGGCTCAGAGAGGCAAAGTGGCAGGTCCAAGACATTGAATTGGTGGAGCCGAGGTTTGAAACCAGGTTCCACCTGTCCCCACAGTATTCCTGGGGTACCCGAGAACCGGCAGAGTTTCTCCCCCCCGCCCCCCAGTGCTCATGCCAGGACTTGGGGTTGGGGGAGGGCGATCGGCCTCCACCACAAGCTCTCAGCTCAGGCTGCCCACTTCTTCCCTCTGCTGCCAAGTGCTAGGACCTGATTGGAATTGGGGATTCTCTCCACTGCAGCCCAACAGAGGTTTTTATTGGAATGCCCCTCAGATTTCCAGACTTTGAAGACATTTCAACAGCACAGTGAAAGGCAGGTCTTTGCCACAAGAAAAGGTAGAAATATCACAGGGGAGTAAACAGAATTCCTTGGCTCTTCAGAGCATGTGCTGACATCTCTTTTTCCCTTCTCTCCCTCTTTTCTTCTTTTTTCTACAGATTCAGATCTTGTCAGGGAGAGTGCCTTCCTGGCAGCCATCGGTGGGTCACAGGCTGCCCTAAACTCAGCACCTCTGTCTCGGAACAGATGCCGGGTCCTTAGTAAACTGAGAAAGCGTAAACTGCTGCGAGATGCTTTCCTGACGACCACAATCACCCATATGGAAAAGCCATTCCCGCAGCTCCCAGCCCCCATACCCTGCCCCCTGGCACACACGTGTGGTTTGCCGCCACTCCAGAAACAGGCCTTCCCGGAATGAAAATGTATGTGACATGCACAAAAAGGCTTGATTTCAACCGATGGCTGGAGATTAAATGAATTTGAAATGTACATGCTTAAAAACAATTTCGATGGAAAGCATACCCATTTAATATTGCGTCTCTAAATGAGGCCGTGCTCCCCGGGCAGGCTTGTAACATGATGAAAACCAGCAGTCGAACCCCACCTGGGACCCCAGCTCACAAGGACACGATACCCAGAGCAGGGTGTGTGGGAGAGTGTGTGTATGTAAGCATGTGTGAGTGTGTGTGTATGAGTCAGTGAGCATGTGTATTCGTATGGGTATACATCAGTGTGAGTATGTGTGTGTGTATGTGTGTGAGTCTGTGTGAGTGTGTGTGGATTGTGAACATGTGTGAGAATGATACAGTCTGTGTGAGTGTGTGCATGTGAGTATGTGGCATGTGCTGAGAGTGTGTACAGCCTGTGAGTCTGTTTGTGTGGTCCTGTGTGTGTGTGAGGGTGTATGCATGGGTACGTGTGTGAGCAGTCTGTGTGACTGTGTGCATGAGCATGTGAGTGAACGGATGGAAGAGAAGAAGGGGCGAAGTGCTGCCCTTCCACATCTGCTCGTCAGCAAATGTGGACCTGCCCTGTGCCCAAAAGGGTGCTAAGCTCTTGGAAAGGGGTGGGGAGAGTGTTGATCACAGGAAAGGAGAGGTGGTGGCTTCTCAGCGCTCATAAGCTAATTGAAGCATGTGACCAAGTCATGGAAATCACTGAAGAGCAAGACAAGGCAGGCTTTTGGCACCATACTGGAAAAAGGAAGGAGGAATTAACTAAGTGTAAACGGGCATTGGTGTGGAATCATGAAGAAACCCTGGACTCTGCAACCAGGTAGTCATGGGTATGGATGGACTCATCTCTACCACTTCCTGACCGTGAGAGCTCGGGCAAGTTACGTCTCTCTGACCCTCAGTTTCCTTATCACAATCTTGGAAAGACTAAAAAGAATGTGTGAAAGCCACTCACTGTGCCCACTGTATGCCAAGTGCTAGATAAGTAGTAGTTCCTAGTCATATTATGATCATTTTCCCTGGTGTGACCTGTGAGGTAGGCATCATATTTCCATTTTAGAGATGAGAAGACCAAGGCCTAATGACCACCCAGCCAACCAGCGAGAGTCAGGACTAGAACCCAGAACCACCTGACTTCAAAGTCCACCATGTCACCGCATCTTGTGAGGTTCTGACCTCCAGAAATACTGGTTTCACGTGAAGGAGAGCTCAGCATGGGCAACGGCAATCAGTAAAGTAAGTCCTCTGCCATTCAGTGGAGTAGGAAGGCTTGGCAAAGGGAAAGGGCTTTTCCAATGGGAGAACATCATGGGCACAAACACAGAGCTAGGCAGTGGCCTCCAGTAAAGGTCTGCACTTCTACCAGTCTGGGCCAGATCCTGGGGGGAATGGGGGATAGAGAGAGAATCAAGACCCAGTCCTGGGCCTTATTATCCGGTTTTATCCTGGCCACATGTCCCCTTAACCAGTGGTCATTCAACAGCAGCTATTGGCTCCTTCCGAAGGAGAGAGGCTCCAGATCATAATTAGAAGCTGTTGTCCATTCTAATGTTTACAGTCACTCAAACATAGAACAGGCTTCTTTGTGAGACAGCAAGGTCCTCATCAATGGCTCGACTGGGATATTGTTGTAGAACTGAATTAACAGTGTAGAACATACAGCAATTCAGTGGCTGGTGCAATTTAGTATGATGTTATCTACCAAAAGGTTACATTCCTTCAATTAGACACTTAGCAAGCATTTATTGAGCACCTAATGTATGCTAAGACCTATGCTGTGCAATGAGATACAAAGATAACATAACCCTTGCCCTCAAGAAGCTCCTGTTCTACTTAATTTTCTCTCTGTCCCTTGATAATATCCTTTCTGACATATACATAGAACCAAAAGATATTTTTTCAATTATTTTTTTTATTAGAGAAGTTGTATGTTTACAGAAAAATCATGCAGAAAATACAAAATTCCATATACCTCCCAACACATACACAGCTGTATCTATTATTAACACTGCATTGGTGTGGTATCTTTGTTAAAATTAATGAAACAATATCATTAAATTAACATATATGCAACTTAAAATTTACCCTAATAACCACATTCTAATATATAATTCAGTGGAGTTAATTACATTCACAGTGTTGTGCTACCATCACCACCATCCATTATCAAAACTTTTCCATTACCTCAAACAGAGATTCTACCATTAAACATTAACTCCCCATTCCATATCCCCACCCCGGCCTCTGGAAACCTATATTTTAGTTTCTGACTCTGTGAATTTGCTTATTATATTATTTCATATCAGTGAGATCACACAATATTTGTCCTTTTGTGTCTGGCTTACTTCACTCAAAATGATGTCTTTGAGGTTCTCCCACTTGTATCTATCAGAACTTTATTCCTTTTGACAGCTGAATAATATTCCATTGTATGTATATACCACATCTTATTTATCCATTCATATCTTGATGGAAACTTGGTTGAGTCCATCTTTTGGCAATTGTGAATAATGCTGCTGTGAACATCAGTGTGAAAATATTTGTTCAACTCCCTGCCTTCAGTTCATTGGAGTATATACCTAGAAGTGGGATTGCTGAGACATATGGTAATTCTATAATTGAGTTTCTCTGTGTTTTTTTGGGATGGGGTTTGTCCATGATCATCATTTTGATAGTTGTCTTGGGTGAATCTGATAAACTGGAGAGTAGGTTGACTGCAACCCTGTTGAGATTCAGGGCTCAACTGGCATATAAACAGACCAAAGATTTAAGTTTCTGAGACACATATTTAGTGGGTATAATGCCAATTATAGGTTCAAATAAAAGGGGCTGGAGAACCATGTGTAGGGAAATTATAAATGAGTCTAATTCTGTTAAGTTGGGGAAATAGGTTATCATACATTCCAAGGTAAGGCCCACTGATGGGATGCTGATCTCATGAGGCTGTTTGCCTTGCCTATAGTGTTCAGATGTCTCTAGAGTCCTCAGGAACACCCCTGTCTGAGGCTTTGTTTGCTGTGGCAGTTAGTGAGATCTGCCTGAGATATGCATAAGCATAACCTCTGGAATGACCTCCCAACTCACTTTGAAATCTTTTAGCCGTAAAAACTCTTTTGTATTTAATATTTTCCCTTTTGTGTCAAAGTCTTTTTCCAAATGCATTGCTGGTTGGTGCTTGGTACTAATCCCTTGGTGCCAGGGAGGCTCATCCCTGGAGTCATGTCCCACACTGGCAGGGAAGGTAGTGAGTTTATTTGCTGAGTTTGGCTTAGAGAGAGGATACATTTGAGTAACAAGGAGGTTTTCAAGAGGTAACTCTTAGGTAATAGATATTATTAGGCTAAGTTTCAATTTCACAAGAACAGGTTCATAATGACCAGCATTAATATCGAGGGGTTGGCATATTGGTCTATTTTCTTTTATTAGGCACTGCCTATGTACTCTAGAAATTCTTGCCACTCTATTTGAGAATGTAGCAGGATTCTCCAGGATGGGAATTTAATATTAAAAGTGTTTAATTTTGATGAAGTTCATTTATCTATTTTTTTCTTGGGTTGCTCACATTTTTGGTATAAAGTCTAAGAAACCTAACACAAGGCCCTGAAGATGCAATAGTTTTTTCTATTTACATGTTTGATCTATTTTGTGTTAATTTTGTATATGGTGTGAGGTAGGGGTTTACCTTCTTTCTTCCGCATATGGATACCCAGGTTTCCCAGCACCATTTGTTGAAGAGACTATTTTTCCCCTACTGAGTGGACCTGGCAGCCTTTTCAAAAATTAATTGGCCATAGATAAGAAGGTTTTAACTTTGTAAGCAAGTAAA
Source organism: Cabassous unicinctus (assembly GCA_029593785.1). NCBI lineage: Eukaryota > Metazoa > Chordata > Mammalia > Cingulata > Chlamyphoridae > Cabassous > Cabassous unicinctus. The sequence goes on along the minus strand of JAQZBX010048046.1, from coordinate 9,953 downwards.
ACAGTGGGATTTGAATACCTGTTTTCTCATCAGTAAATGGTGTTATTGTGATATTTTGAATGAAATACAATTTGTACAAAGGGGCTGCAAAGGAGATGTTCAACCAATCTGAATCCTCTTCCTTTCTCCAATTCTGTGTTCACCTTTCCAGCCAGGGCGCCAGCTGTGGCAAATGCCTTCAGCTAGCAAATTCCCTGCCCAGCTCTACCTCTCCAAGTGCACAAAGCAGCAAGGCAACACAGGCCCCCCAGGAATTCAGGCCAAATAGGCACCTGAGTATTTCTGACTTGGTGACCTCTGGAGTCTGGAGGAAACTCATCACCCCTCTCCTGCCTGCCCATAATTTATTCCACTTGCATGGCAATTTTTCAGAGTCATCCAAAAAAAAAGGTTTCCACAAGGCCAGCTTCGAAAGCATAAAATTAGCTGCAGAAAAGTTCTGAACTTGAGCTAGCATGCTATTGGGCACATTCTGAGTTACATTTGCATTCGTTTAAAGCAGCTCTTGGAGGGATTCTGGGAAACCTGTTGAGCAGTGATTTTCGTTTCATTAGTCATCCATCGCTAGATGCACAGACATCATAACCCTCTGTGCACCACAGTTTGTAACCAGCTGAAAACTTGAGATCAAGTGCAAGGAGGACTCCAGCTGCCAAATTTCAGGGCAGGGGAAAAAAAGAAATCTGGAATGTGTTTCTACTTACTGTCCATTCCAGTAAAATGAAACGATCTCTCCTCCAAACATATGTTCCTGCTTAGGCCAGAAACTGTATTTATTGGTCTAAATCCAGAATAGTCTATGTGACATATTACTCTGTATGACAAAATTACTACAACCTGCATTCTCTGTAGAAATGCCTGTTGCAACAGTATAGTATGATAATTTGTTGTACAACAAAATACATAATAATTTCCTGTTGGTGTAGGCCAGTCCTCAGGATTTTCAAAGGGAAATCTTGAGTGCATGCAGACCAGTGCTGAATCTGCAGCCCCCAAGTCTACCCTCCCCCCCAAAACACACACGCTCATATGGTGTGTGATCAGAATAAGAGACAGTGGGGTTTATTTATACCATACCACATTCCACTTGAACGTGACAAGAACACACACACACACACACACACCAAAAAACTAAAAATAAAGCCAAATGGAAATCTGGTGTTCTCATGCGTGAGCCTTCAGTGGCCAGAGCTGGGTCACCTACCAAAAGGTGAAGGAGGCTAAAGAAGCCAAAAGGCAGGAATGTTCATCTTTCAGCACTGAGCTGTTTCGAACCCATCCTGACTGAAACTACGTGAATTCCTCAAGAACCCCCAAAACCACAGCCCCCTCTTTGGCCCTTGTCTGGGCTAAGGTTTCATTACGAACCCCGGGCCCCATTCCAATCCTCTCATCTGTCCTTCTAACCAGCTCCGACAGATCACCCCACAGTACATGGATTCTCGTTGGGATAATGTCTTGGAGAGTAACAACCTGAAATACGATCCAGTCAGAGTGCGTTAACGGTAAAGCATTTCTTTATGACACTTTTCACAAAGCAAGGTTGCAGAGCAGGGAGAAATATATGACTAGAAAAATTGAATGCAGAACATAAAACAGCTCAATTGCTAATACATTTTAGTGTGACACCATTTTTCCTGATGTGGAAACTTTGGTTCTAGAAAAACGTTAAAACATTCTTTTCTCTTCCCTCCCTGAACCCCATCCTTCCTTTCCTTTCTTCCTTCTTCTCCTTCCCTTTCCTCCATCCTTCCTTCTCTTCTCTCCTCCCTCCCTTGTTCTTCCTTTTCTCTCCCACTGGATTTGTTTTCAAATGCAGAGAGAAGAGATGTCTGTGGAGAGCTTTCTCAGAGTCTCCTTTTCTGGATATTTCCAGAAATTTAGATATCCAAACCCTACATGGATCCCCAGATTACATCTCCTAAATTGCAAAGCTACTGTTCCCCCAGAAAATTAGCTGGGCAGACACCCTTAAAATGTTCTAGTAATGGAAAAGATCCCATGAAAGCCCTTTATATCTCACTTACATCACAACCTAACAATTTGTCTGTGCTATCAAGGACAACGGCTTAAGCAACCGTGGCTAAGGGGAACTGAGCCTTCTTCACAGTAAGTCCAGGCAGCCAGAGCTGTACTCTGGGCTTGGTGACCATCGAAAAAAATCTGTCTTTTTAGAGTTTTTCGATTCAATAAAACCTGAAACATATTTTGCCTGGCATGTTTCCTCACGATTTTTAAACCCGTGTGTACTTTATGGCAAATGGGATCCATATGACCCTGATTCATTGATACTTAAGCCATTAGGATGCTGTTTTGTAAGCGCGCTTTGATGTCCAAGCGCCATCGAGCTGTTTGAAGGACTTTTCGTCACAAACAGGAAGTTTTCCCTTCTCGACGAGTAAACAAAGCGAGAGGCCACCTCCGCGAGAACGCAAGACAGTGAGCAGGAAGTGGCCGTGGCCGGTCAGGATGTTTGTCCACCCCATCTGCAGGACAGTCCCGAGACCCTGTCCCCAGGGTGGGGTGGGCAGGTCCTTGTGTAAGGAGCCTGGGAATGGGATCGGCCCCGGCTTGGCGCCTGGGTCATTAGGGCCTTGCCCACACCCCTGGGACTCAGACCCATCTCCCTAAGTGGACATAGCATGCTTTGGCATGTTTATAACTTTTATGGGGCATCAAAATAACATGTGTCAGAACAAACAGCAAAGCGCCATGGCTGGGGGGGAGGGCGGAAGACGTCATCTGCTCTCCTTTCCTCAGGAAGCCTGCAAAAATTGTGCCCTGGGGTTGGTCCAGTGGATGGGCCAGAGTCAAGAAAGGAAGCGTGGGGACCAGCTTTGGGTATGGCAGAGACCATCCTGGAGGCCTCTGGGGGCTGTGGCATTTGAGACTGTACCTTACAAGGTCAAAGTGGACCCCGTCATCTGCAGGAGCAAGGAAAAGAGCCGGGGCTTTGGTCTCCAGCAGGCCTGGGTTTGGAATCCCAGCTCTGCCACCCACCACGCGGGCAAGTGGCCCCACCCACCTGAGCCTCAGGTTAACCCTCTCTAGGCAGTAATACCCAATGTTAGGAGAAACCATGCTCGGGGTGGGAAGCAATGAATATCTGTCATTTGTTTGGCTTCCCAGCATCCAGTCTGCTCTTTCCTGGAGGTTCCTGATGTTTCCTGGGTGGGAGTTGTTGGCTGCCTGTTTCCCAAGAGGTTCTCCCCCTTCTCAAGCCAGAGCAGCCAAGGGGCAGATGCTTGACTTAGGCTTGGCCAGTGGGATGCTTTAACCTGTGATTTTTAAGCCACCTGGTGATTAAGCACACGAGGATGGCTGGAGGTGAGACTCGCTGCAACAGCCTTAGCACTGAAGGACCTGTTGCATGGTCCTGCCTCCCAGATGTAGACCGTCTTTGGGTCCCACTCATGGTCTGATTTTGGCTCTCCAGCCCCCTCTTGATTCTGAAAGCCTCCAAAGTCCTTCCAATGGGGACCCTTTTTGACTAGGACAGGGGAGATTTTGTTGGCAGCTTGCAGCCTGATAAATCCATACACCTAAACCTAGAGGCCCCTGTACCTGCTCCTAGTCCTCATATTCATTCTAATGTCAACCTTGACTAAGGCCCCTATTTGATACGTGCTTCTTATCTGAACCCACTCTCCAGCAATAACCTCCCACCCTTCCTGCTGGCTGACTCCCTCACTCCTGCCATGCTTGTCCTACAACTTCCTATCTCTTAAGTTCTCTTTTTCCTCTTCCTTGTGCCCTCTCTTCTTCCCCTACATCTGCCCCCTCTGTATTTCAAGTGGGACTAACCCCAGGGGTGAACCCATAATCCAGAGCTGGCCAATCATATGACTCCATTCACCTGGACATAATTATTAGTTCAGGAATGAGCACATGACCTGAGTTTGTCCAATATGAATAAATCTTGTATGCTGTTTGCTGGAACTCTTGGCAGAAGAGCTGATTGTAGACTTGGAGCTGCAGGGGACAAAGATAGACACTACAAGGGGAGCAACTGCCTGAAAGTGAAGCCAACGCAAAGGAAAGCAGAGCCTAGAGATAAAGACAATGTCCTAATGACATTGCCTTAACCCCTGGATCCAGCCATGTCTGAAACCGTCCCATCCCTGGACTTGCTAGATATGTGAGTCAATCAAGTTAAGCTAGTAAAAGTTGGGTTTTTGTCACGTATAACTAGAAGAGACCTGATTAGAACAATACCTTAGACCCCACGATCCTCCACTTGAACCAGCCCTTCCCCAATATACTTAATGCCCTCAGTTACCTTGCCCTTCCACTTCTCCTACCTAACAAAACCTTAACCCTAGAAAAGTCCAACTAATCACCTTTCTGATTCCAGCTTGTAGGATGCAGAAAGATGCAAGGAAAAAACTCACCAGACAGACCTGAGCCACTACATGGTCTTCAAACTCAGCTACGTCCTTGGTGGTGCCTGTTAATATGTCTGGGCTCCCCTGGTGAGTTCCCTCACCCCCAAACCCAAAGTAGATGTTTTAGTTGCCCAAGCTGCTCAAGCAAATACCTTGAAATGGGTTCTCTTAAACAATGGGGTTTAAATCCACAGGAATGGATTAGATTTAAGGACATGCTTTTCTGGGAAATATAAAACTTCAAACCACCACAGTAGATATCCCCAGCATCAATCTCTTCCTTCAAATCCCCAGCCTCACCAGTTCCCACCTTCCCTCAGCTGATGTTCTTAACTCCTGCCCTCCTAAGAAAAGAAGTCATTAAATATTGCTTTCAACTTCCTGCCCCCTCTGTCCATGCATTCACACACTAACACCATAAAACTGTTCCTGTAGGCAAAGCCAACCCTTTCCTTCTTTGATCCTGTCTCAGCAGGAGAGGTGGGCTGCCTCTTGTCCAAGGCTGAATTTTCCTCTCTTTCCTCTTGGCTTTCAGATCAGATAGATCTGAGTTCAAACACAGCTCCACCACAAAACCAACCATGTTTTTGGGCTGTGGTTGCCGTGGCTTAGCTCCTTGTGATCAGGCCTTCCTGGGCTTTGTGATTTTGCGGAGAATAGTGCATGTCCCCAGAGGGGTCATAGTTGCAAAATTGCAAGGGACTGCTCACAAGCAATGCCACATCATCATTATATGACCTGTAGATCATGCAGCAGTACGATGCTCCTGGTATGGGAACAAACTATTCTTGTAACCCAGTTTGGGTAACTATACAAAGTATTTGTATGGGATTTCCTGGGTAATTGAGCTTGAGGTGGGGCAGGGGATAGCCTTGAAAGACATCCACTCAAGGCTTCCTACCACCTACCAGGACCCCTCACGGGACAGGCACCACCCAAAGGCATCTCTTGAAAAGGAGCTGGGAGAAACGGGAGAAGGCACGCTGGCCAGACCCCATGACCGAACGTCATCTAGTATTCTTGAGCTTACAAGATAAAACTTGCATAGATACGTGTGCCAGAGCACTCATTTTTACCAATCCTCAAAAGTAGAATCTTGAAGAAAGATTTCACCATGTGGGCCTGGGTCAGCAACTTAGTCTTTCTGAGTTGTGGTTGCTTCATCTGCAAGATGGGGATGACGGTAACCTTTTCCTCAGAAGGCTGCTGGGAAGATTAGACGAGGGGATGGAACGTAATTGTCAGCACGGTGCCCGTCGTGAGGTCAGCACACGGTGAAGAGCACTCCTTGTTGCTTATCTCACTGCCCACCCCATCCAATTGGAATGCTCAGCCTCTACCATCCCATTAATTCCTCCCCATTCATCCTATAAACCCATTCCAGTTTCTCACCTCTTAAATTAAAACAAAAACCATTCCTCCAGCTACTGCCCCATCTCTCTCTTCTCCTTTACAAGCAAATTTCTTGAGAGTTTCCCACCCTGGCAAATTCCACCCCTGCATCTCCCACTCACACCTCAAAGCTCACTGCAATCTTGTTTCTGTCCCCACCACTCCTATGAAAGGGCTCGCTCAGGTTCACCAAGATTCTTGGCAAGGCCTCTTTTTGTATGCATCTCAAAAGCACACATACAGAAGAAGACTGAGGGATATTTTGGGAGGGAAAAAAAAAAAAACTTTCTCAGCAGGGGCAGGGTTAGGGTGAGGCACCTAGGGTGCAAACTTTCAGGAGGCACCCACTCTCAGCTTGTGCAAGAATAAGCATCTCCTGAAATTTTGCCTTCTAGGCATGTGCTTCTCAAAATGATCCAAACTTTGATTTTCTTTTTCAGCCTAGAAGGAGACAAGAGTCACATCACAGTAGAAAACTATGCAGTCACTAGAAGGAATGAGATAGAGCCTTTCAAATGCTTTCATGCAGCCATTACCTCCAGCTTCTCTTTGTCCTGCAGGAGCACAGGCTCAAGGATGCCAGACCTTCCAGCGTTTCAGAAGTTGGAAATGAGGATTTTTGTGTGAAAGCTCATGACTTTAAAATGCTGACATCAAAATCAAATTAAAAAGCAAACATTGTGTAGGCCAAATAAAACATGGCGTTAGGCCAGATTCAGCCCTCGTTTTGTGGATCACAGACCCCTGACCTGAGCTGGCTGAAGAAACGATGATCAGGGTCCTAGAAAGCATAGCGGTTGGGGGCACATAGAAAGGGGTAAAGACGGCGAGAGTAAGAAAGGGACTGGCCCCCTACCTCCAGTGGCACCAGTGTAGGAGATGGCAGGATCCCAGAGGAGGCAGCTGAATGGCAGGGTCTGGGTACTGGGGTTTGCAGTCTTTACAAAGACTCTGTCCCTGTGTGGATTTGAGGAGAATATGCTGACTGGGACAGTGGGTATCTCCTTTGCAACTAATGCTAACTGAGGGTGACGGATCAACCACAGGCTCTCCCTGGCAGAAGTCAATGGTGGAGAGCCCCAGTCATGTCCAAAGTTGAATTTACTGCTAGGCCATCAAGCTGGTTTTAAAATAAGGAAATGGGACAATGACTATAGAGCTCTGTGATGAAAGTGAAAGCCATTGAGTGTACACTTTGGATAGATTGTACAAGGCATGGGGCTGTATAACACCGTGAACCATGCGGTGGACGATGGACTGTGGTTAACAGTACAAATATGAGAGTGTTCTCTCATAAACTATAACAAAGGTACAATACTATTACATGGTGTTACTAATAGGGGGGGTATGGGAAAAATACACCAAATGCTATGGACCATTGTGAGTAGTAATAGTCTGATCATGTTCTTTCATAACCTGTAACAAATATTCCACAACAATGTAAGGTGTTGGTGGAGGGGTGATGTATGGGAATTCTGTACATTATGCATGGTTGTTTTGTATGCTCACAACTTCTCTAATTAAAAAAATGGAAAAAAAAAGAAATGGTTATTTCTTACCCATCTGAGATTCACGTCATCTATGCTTTTAAAAGCATGCTTTTCCACTTTGCTTATACTCCCTGTGTCTTCTTTCCTCACCACCATATCTCCGGCACCCAGCACAGCACCATCCAATAAAAGCAGAACGTGAGCTGCAAATGCAAGCCATATACATAATTCCAAATTTTCTAATAGCCACAAAAAATATATATAAAATGCATTTTAAAACATATTTAATTTAACCCAATATATCAAAACTATTAACACATCAACATGTACTCAACATAAAAAATGAATAAGATATTTGACATTCTTTTGTTTGTAATACGTCTTCAAAATCCACTGTGTATTTTGCACTCACAGCACATCTCAACCTGGACTAGCCACATTTCAAGTGCTCAGTGGCCACATGTGGCTAGAAGCTACTGCATGGGACAATGCTAACATATAAGTGTTCAATGAATGAACAACTTTGGGACCTGACGGAAGTTATTAGTTATTATTATCTATCCTAAGCTTCAGGATTCCCATCAGGGGACAAAGTGCACCTTGCAGGCTGGTCTGAGGTTCCAGCTTGTGAGCGGAGGCTCCAGACCCCACAAAGAGGAAGGGACCATATGTCTGTGGGGTCACTGCCATCTCCCCAGTGCCTGGCACAAAGCAGGCAATACATGTATAATTCTAGAATGAATAAATGGGAAAATGTTAGCCATCGTGTGCTTCTCTTTGTCTAAAGCAGTGATTCTCAACCTCTTGGGGTCACAGGTCCCGTTAAAAGTTTGGTGAACGCTATGAATCCTCAGCCCACTCCTCCCAAATAGACTCAAAATATTTGGATAAAATTTCATATTAACAGAGTCTCTTAAAACCACCCACAGACTTCCTGGTATATGGATCCCAGGAAGAAATTTTGGTCTAAAAAAATTATTTCTATTCCCAACAAAAGCTTATCAAATTTATATGATTTATACCTTTTATTCTTTAAAAAATATTATTGCCTGCATTTAAATGGGTTATTTTCTTTTCTGCAGATTGATTTTTAAAAGTTGGCAAATAGCTCATCTCTGTCCCAGCTGAGTGAGGTGTGGTGCTTTTGCTAGTGAAAGATTTTGGATAAATCCACCAAAAATTCACATTTGGCCATTGAACTTGTGTTTTCTGCTTTTAGTTTGCAGCATCTAAATCATATGCTAGAACTGCATTACCAAATATGAATTTGATAGAACAGACAATTTTGCCTGACTTGTTCAAATAAGATGTATTTATTAAAAGAAAATACACTTATTAAATAAAAAAGGAAATGCATAAAAATAGAAAGAGGAAAAGGTATTACTAATAGTGCTATCACTTGGAAACGTCCATTTTATATTGATGTATTTCAACATCAGGAACCATTTTTTATAGGTTCCTGACAATAATTATATATTTACTTATATTTTATATATTTATGTTTTATACTTATTTATTTGTATATTATATTTATATATATGTATATAAGATTACTCTACTTATTTTATATTTTATGTTTATATGTATATATTTTTATTTCATATATGCCTTTGTAAATGTACATATGTATTTGTACACACATACATTTCTTGTCTTTTTTACTTGTTATTTCGTAATCATTTTCTTGGACTATTTTAAACTCTTCATAAACATTATTCTAAATTACTATAGAATATTCTATAGAATATTTCCACCATGTTCTAAAGAACAGATATATGATGTAAAGAGAATGTATAGAACAGAGAATATTCTCCCTAACCATACTTCTATGCTTGAATTCCTCTACTACTAGAATTTCAGTTGTTTCCAATTAGCTGTTATAATAAATAGCACCAAAATGAATATCTTTCTGCATAAAGGTGTTCTATCTCATGGGGTTGAAGGGTCAATATATTTGGAAATGTTTGATAGGCATTGTCATACTCTTTCCAATTTATATTTTTTCCCCCAAGTTATACTGCCATGAGCAACACCAGAAACTGCTAAGCCAAGCCCATACCACTCGGCAGAACAAGCACCGAGCAAACACTGTGGGCTGTGAATGTGCCTGGCGCTCCCTGGCCCTGGCTGGCATTGCACTTGCGGGCAGCCCGTGACAAACAATTTGCCAGTGTGCCTGCAAGAGCAGGGAAGGAAAGCAGCACTCCCACAGCGCCACGTGCATCCAGAATCACCTTCTTTCCCTTGAGCAAATATTTACCGAGGGACTACCATGTGGGGCGCTGCTCCAGAAGCAGATGGTACAATCGAGAGCCAAACAACATGCCTCCACCCTCTCAGAGTTTACATTCTGCTGGGGGAGACAGATGTGAAACAAATAAACATATAACCATAAATTATCATCAGTGCAATGAATGAAAGTAATGAGAGTGCGTCTAATTTAGCCTGAGGACCCAGCAGCCTCCTTTTAAGGAAAATCCAAAAGGATTAAGGGGGAGTTCAACAGGCAAAGAGCTGGTGGAGAGTTTCAGGCAGAGGAAACTGTAAGCGGAGAGTTCCTGAGGCATCAAGAGTTCGGTACATTGCTGGAACTGAAAGGAGGCCAGTGTGATGGGAGCATCACAGAGGGAGGGAATGAGTTTGAGATGAGGCTGAACTCTGCAGGACCAAAGGAAGCTTGGCCAAG